>OY744612.1:24868939-25093939 GCA_963556255.1 Allolobophora icterica | reverse complement strand
TCAGTATTTCGATACTTTATAAAGGTTCTTGGAGATTTGTATTTACACGATATATCCATAAAATTGAAACTCCTTTTGGCAAGGAATATCTCATTGCAGCATTTTGCGAGGCTCTTACAAGATGCTAGAAAAATTCCTTCTTTCATACATACCTACTCACTTAAGTATTCATCCGCCTAACTGATAAAACTCCTGTGTCGTCAATAATATGCTATTACTGTTTTAATTTTTACGTCCTATATATACCTTTCAGATGTATTGGGGACATATCATTATTGCCCTAGTCTAAATACTGAGAGACATATTACACGGTGGTCTATATATGCGCTTGATCACGGGTCATGCTGTTACGGTTCGACTCTGTGTAACGACCTTGGGCAAACTGTTTGCGCACGTGTGTCTCCGTCACCAAGTTGTATAATTTGGTACCTGCTTAAGCTGGGAGGAAACGATAAGTCCTGTGATGCGCTGCAGCACTGGGGACCCGCGTCCAGGACCTTGGCATTCGTCCATCGCAGGCTTAAGGGCCAAGTAAATGAAATGAATTCCTTCCCTACGGTCCACATGAGATATGTGAGTTTTACGCCTCTTTACTTTACATAGCTTTACTTTCCTTTCCTTCGGTCTTAAACTGGCTTAGCACCAGTGATATTTTACTTCTAAAAATAATTCCTAATTCAGTTCTAATTCAGTTCTGAGCTCTTGAATTTTACTTCTAATTCTAATTTTACTTCTCAAATAATTTTACTTCTAATTCCTATTTTAGTTCTCAAATAATTTTACTTCTAATTTTACTTTTCCAAATAATTATTAATTTTCGTGCTGTAAAAGTAGATATGCAACGCTTGCAGAGAGAAGCACCCCAAACTTGTCTCGAGAAAAAAACTGTTTGAAGTAAAACAAGGGGTGAAGCTTTAGTCTTACAATGCTGGAAATTTGAATTTTGAGTCGTGTGGTTATCATTAATACGAAACGAAGAATTATCTAATATCAGCGAAATCGGGTAGGCCCTACTGTGTGGAAAACCATATCCAAAACGATATGCAGTCGCTGATGGAATTCATTCGAGTCAGTCGGCAAGACCTAATGCTCTTAGGCTATGCCAGCGTGCTACCATTCATCTATCCCCCTTCCAAGACTTATATTGCTTGTATTTCTCCAGCTAGTGCTGTTCCACAAATTCCATCATTTTCCCCGTTTAGTACTTGGCATGTAGATCTGCCTGCACATGTAGTTTCGTCAAAATGATAAACCCAAAATCGGGCTATCTCGCTTCCTTCCGGTCCACATTCTCGATAAACTCGTAATTTTACAATTCAACGATCAAACCCGAAATAAAATGGCGTATGAAACTGAGGTCGTTGGTACGCAATTAAGTGGGTACAGTTATTAGACAACGAAGACCAAAGATAATAGAAATGGTATGCGCAGCGTCTTCATCTCAGCCGAAGTTTTCCAATGGATTTTGTTTGGAGAACGTGCAATTTTACCGGTACGCGCCTTCGTCTCAACTTAAGCGCCACAAGAAGTAAAATGATTTTACTTCTGAAAATAATTCCTAATTTCGTTCATAATTTTAGTTCGGCAAATAATTCCTAATTCAATTCTTAATTTCGTTCTTTCTCCTGAAATAATTCCTACTTTTACTTCTAGTTTTCGTTAACGAAATCATTTATTTTTACTTCTAATTTTAGTTTTCGTTAACGAAAATATCACTGCTTAGCACCCAAGTATCTCTGTGACCTTGTCTGTCGGCCAGTTTCTGCTGCTTCTCTCCGTACACTACATGCACTCACTCAACCGCCTTGGTCTTCTTGTCCCACGAACCAGGACTAATACATGGTCAAAACTCGACCCTTTGCTTGCACTGCCTCTGCACTCTGGAATCAACTTTCTCCATGGACACGTACTCCTTTATTAGTTGCAGGCCCAAGTGCCTCTTCCCATAGTCTGAAAACTACTTTCTTCTCACTGGGTTTTTGCACTGGGAGCGCCTTTGATCGGCGAGCACAGTGAGAGGCGCTTTATAAATGTAGTGTGTAGGCCTACAGATATGTACAGATACGATACGATACAAAGGGATCGAACCGAACAGTTGCTGTGTAACTGAGCTGCGATTTGTTATCTTTTTACTGCTGCAGATAGAAATGTCTTTCTGTATCGGTCCAGTGAAGACGAACTTCTGGAGTTCGACATCGACCAAAATCTGACTCAACTCGTCTTAAGCAACTCCACATTCGTCAGTACACAGTTGTTTGCCTGTCTGTCTGTCCTGATGTCTGTCGGTATCTATATGTATGTCTTTATCTGTCTGTCTTTGCTTGTCTGTCCTTGTCTGTCGGATTTTATCTGTCTGTCTCTATCTGTCTGTCTTTTACCGCGTGTCTTTGTCTGTCTGGCTTTGTCTGTCATCGTCTGCCTGTCTTTGTCTGTGTCTGCCTGTCTTTGTCTGTCTATCTTTGTCTGTGCGTCATTCTGTTTTTCTATCTACCTGTCTGTCTCTCTGTGCGAAGAGGGATTTGATGGTGGTTGAATTGCTTGTAGAGAGAGCTGAACACAAATGTCTACTTTCCTTCTCCCGATCACAACTACATTCTTCTCGCCTACGACATCGAAAAGGTCGGTACATTTAGACTCACAAAATATCGTACATGTCAATGACCAAATATCGTATAAAACTGTCGCTACATAATTCCGCAGTGTCTATAGATCGGGATACCATCAGTCAACCGATCCTGTTATATCGTAACGACAGCTAAACATAAGACACGTAGCCTAGGCCTATAGTCTTTGATTTTCTTACGTGTAGTTAATTAACAGACTCTTCTAATTAGTCTAAGTTTAATTAAGTTTTAACATTTAACATTTAATTAAGTTTTAATTTAGATTTATCCTGTTCACTTCTTTTTTCTTGATCGAAGCAATTGATTGGAATATTGATTGAAAGACTTTTATAATGACATTTATTGTGATAGTATTGAACCTTAGGTGGCCCTACATAGCGGGATTTTTGATCCCTTCTGGGTCTCCTTTTGTTGCAAATGCTGATACTGTTCTGTTATAGGGGCCTACTGCTTTGTTTTCAAACGGCTTCAATAAAGGATTTGATTGATTGATTGATTGACTGACTGACTGACTGACTGACTGACTGACTGACTGACTGACTGACTGACTGACTGACTGACTGACTGACTGACTGACTGACTGACTGACTGACTGACTGACTGACTGACTGACTGACTGACTGACTGACTGACTGACTGACTGACTGACTGACTGACTGACTGACTGACTGACTGACTGACTGACTGACTGACTGACTGACTGACTGACTGACTGACTGACTGACTGACTGACTGACTGACTGACTGACTGACTGACTGACTGACTGACTGACTGACTGACTGACTGATTGATTGATAATGCTTCAGAGATGGACTTAAGCTCTTTAGACGCACGAACCTATTAACGTGATTTGTAACTCAATCTGTCGACAAACTCATTTCGCGCTCTCTTAACAATGCATTTGGGAATTCCTTATATAGGCTATTACTCTTTTAATTAATTGATTAATCATTTGAAGATGACTAAGGTTTACACTTTTATTATAAAGCCATGTCCTCTTAGAGCAGATACCAGTGTGGCTAGTTGCAGAGTGCTGGTTGCAGACGTAAAGTGGTGTCGCTAGTGGTCCCCTGCCGCCAGACAGTTTATCTAATTGCTTCTAAAGGCCAAAGTACTGCCTGGCTATGGGTCACAGTGACTGTGCTTTGTCACTAGACAATTAATGTCTTTGAGGCTTGAGCGCTCTCGTTACAGTATAGTGTCTGCTTTTCCAGACATTACTCTAAGGAGTTTAGGGTAGTTCCTCGACCGTTTCTAATAATATCTCCATCATTAGCATGTATGTGTATATCTGAGGTTTTATTTAGCGCCTTTTAAGAACCTCTCATTTAGTAGTACTGCTGGGAAGTATGGTCCATTTGGTTAGAGGATCTTTCGACTTAAGCGCAGGCCATCACTGGACAACACCTTCTCAGAGGACTTGACAGTTTTCTCGTGGTTTGAACCGTAGACGCAGCCGTGATTGGCACGCGCATTATCATTATGCCATCGCTACCGACGAATCTAATTAATTCTGTCGATGATTGATTAGGATGTGAAAGACTTCTGCAGGATTTACTTTGTTGGTTGATGGCTTAATTGTCATGTGACGACGAAAGCAGCCATAGTCATCTATTTCCTTCAGTGTCATTATCGTCATCTTCATCACTGCCATCATCTTGAATATCTTCATCGCCATTATAATCATCATGGTAATTATCGTCATTATAGTCATAAACGTCTATTTATCTTCATGTTCATCATTTATTATCTTCACCGTTACATTTTTCTTCGTCGTCATCATCACCACCGCCACCATAAGCATAATCCTCATCAGTATAACTCTAATCATTGTCGTATTCTTCATTGTCATTAACATCCTCCTCCTCTTCCTTCTCCACTTCTCCTTCTTCCCATCCCTGCTTCTTTTCCCCATAGTCATCAGGCCTACATTAAGGGGTAAGGGGTGCTAAGGGTACTGCAGCACCCGGGCCCGCAGGTTTGAGGGGCCCGCATTTTCAAAGGTACATTAATTTTTTTATTGTTCTTGTTATTGGTGCCCGCGCTGATGGCTAATCACAGCACCCGGGCCCGCACTTGCCTTAATGCGGCCCTGATCGTCATCATCTTCATAATCATCATCGTCATTATCGTCATCGTCGGTAATGTTGGCTGCCTGTTAGATCTTCCTCGCAGTAGTCTGGGTATAGCTTATTATAGCGTGCCACCCAAGTGCACTGCATGGCCGTCGTTGTTCCGTGGACCAAAAACACCGTGCGCCCGTTTATCTTCATTCCACGGCTGGCGAAGGTCGTGACTACAGCGTGAGCGATAAAACGGCGTCTCCTTACACGCCATCGCTCAACTCTTTGCAGCCTCGATATCAGTTATATACGTGCACTTCCGATGCGTGGGCTGTCCGAATCCGAGACTCCGCGTATGATCGAGATCAGCGCCATTACGCCTATTATCGCTCAGGCATTTGCGTCTCTGGCGAATCAAAGACGCCGTCACACTGGCCGAGCCAAGCCGGTTTTTTAGCGCTCTTACCCGGCGTCACAATCATGGGCGTCCGGAGGGGGGCAAGGGGACATTTGCCCCCTCTGAATTTTGCAGATTTTTTACAAAAATAAAATCTTTTGATTATTATGATTATTATAACAGTCCCAACACGATTTTCAATGTAAGATAAATAAGTCTTTGACCATTATTTATTTAAAAAGTTGTCATGTGTTTTTGTTTATGAATATCCATGCAAAAGCGTCATTTCCCCCCCCCCCCAAAAAAAAAGTTTGCCCTCTAAAAATTCCTGCAGGCGCCCACGGTCACAATAGTCGAGAAAATCAGCTGCAACTGAGATTCATTGGGTTTCTTAGAGCGTCGTCTGTCTAATCAAGCAGCCCGAGATAAGCTCGTGTTTCAAGCGGGTCTAATACACAATTTGTTACACTAAGATTCCACTAGGCTGTACTATAGCGACGAATTGAGGTGAAAGTCCGGTGGATAAGCATCCCGCTTCTTGCAATAGAAAAGCCCTGGTATAAACACGTCAAGGGGATTTGATGAACAATGGGTAATTACGGCGTCTTTACGCGGGACGTCTTAGTTGATGCGTGTCGGAACGCTGATGAAATGAACGTCCATGATTGGACAATCAACCGACCTCTCCCCCCACCCCACCCCCTCCCCCACTCGGGCGCACGCCATCTTTCTCCTTCGCACAGTTGTTGCCTGCTACTTATCTGCGAAAACGGGTAATCCGTACCAGCTACACACCCACACAGTGTTTTAATTGTCATAGGGTTGGGGGGTTCAACCCATAGCTCCTCTAACCCCGTCCACTAGGTAACTGAAAATATGTTGTGGGTCAGGTCTTGACCCCCAGCTCAGTTGTTTCGTGTGCAACATATTAACAACGTTAGATTTTGACCTGCGTTATCGTGCAATGTGGTAATCTGTAAACTGTTCGACTCCAAATTTCATCTCTGTCTGTGTCTCTGTCTGTCTCTGTCTCTGTCTGTTTCCTCTGTCTCTCTGTCTCACTCTGTCTCTGTATCTCTGTCTCTGTCTGTCTGTGTGTCTGTGTGTCTGTGTGTCTGTCTGTCTCTCTACCTTGCTGTCGGCGTGTTCGTAGCAAAGTAAATGTACATGAAATTGAATTCAAATCAGACAACGTTTTCTTGCCAATCGTATATATATGCCTGTTTTAAATTCATTTAAAATTATTATTTTGGTGTCAAAACTAGACTCAGAGAAACTGAGTCTATAAATGAGTCTGCGAGTACTTCATCGACGAAATGCCTGCCTGTCTGCCTGTCTGCCTTCGGCCATTTTTCGTCACGGCTAGATGGGCGATATTAGAAGGACTTTACAGGACTGCATGGTTCTGTTGTCGGTTGCGGGACGTTACTTGCTGTCTGCAGTCTTCCTCTCAGTATCTCTGTCTGTCTAGCTGTCTGTTTGTCTGTCTGTCTGTCTGTCTGTCTATCTGTCTTGCTGTCTTCTCCACTCTGTGTCATTTTTTCAACCTCGTCCACTTCATCTCTCTGTTTCTCTCCCTCGCCTCAATATATTTTTCAAACTTTTTCTTCTTCTGTCTTTATCTGTTTAGCTGTATTCCTCTTATCTTCCCTCTATCTCTCTTTTATCGCTTTATATCTGCACTCTGTCGCTGTCTGTCTGTCTCTGTCTGTCTGTTTCTGTTTGTCTGTCTGTCCGTCTAACTCCTCTTTGTATCACTGTGTCTTCAATCTCAGTCTCTCTCTCTTTCTCTCTCTGTCTCTGTCTGTCGCTCTGTCTCTGTCTGTCTCTGTCTCCCTCTCTGCCCCTCTCTCTCCATCTCTCGTCGAATTTGCCCAGTAAATCGTCGACTGCGAGATGATTGCGAGTCTTTGAAAGACAAACGACCTCTGGCGATCGCCCGACGCAGTAAATGCGCATCATAAACAGTCCATACGCCGACGACAACTCTTGCGAACGACCAGAGACTATATATCACCGAGAGTACCAGACGACTATCTAGATGGGTTCCCTTGCCTTTGAAATCGACCACAGATATGCGATAAGCGCCAATATCCAAGGCCTTCCATTGATTTAGAAAGTAAGTAAGTATGCCGTAAATAAGGACCGGTGTTCTCCTGAGACAGCTATTGCGGACGCCAGTGTAATCCAGCACTGCACTATTTATTGCTCCTGTATTTTCCGTTTTCTTGTGTAGGGATAGTACGATTAAGCGCTCGTGAATAAACTGGTCTCCTGCGCTTGGCTTTCAAGTGGCAGTTCAGAAATTTGGAGTTTATGATTACGATTAAGTTATGGCGAGGATTCTTTATCTTGTGGTTCCTTTTGACGTCCTTCAATTTCAGTATAGCCTAAATAGCTGGTCCCACGATTTTGAATTATCTCTGTAGTCCATTATTTATGGTCTATCTTTCGCTATACCCCTGCGTGACCATATAGGCCTACAATATACCAGCATACCCATGCAGGGTCATCACGGAATCCGGTTCCCATATGGAACCGATGCAGGGACCACATTGGTCTCATAAAGAGTGTATGGACATGATCATTTTGTTCTGTTTATGGTTCAGACAATTTCTGGGCTTCAAAGTGCACCTCAAGCCATGTGTGCCAGCAAACATTTTTGCAAGAGGACAAACCGTGTAACACAAAAGCATGCGCATAAGAGAAGGCAAAATACTCGTGATACTTTTTAAAAAGAAACACTTTTTAAAAGAAACACTTGTTAAAAAGAAACAGGAAGGAATAGATCGTAAGATTAAGAATGAACAATACCAATTATAAATAATTATTTATTACAGTTGTTTTATATAGCGTCCTCTTAAGAAGAAGAAGAAGAAGAAGAAGAAGAAGAAGAAGAAGATGATGATGATGATGATGATGATGATGATGATGATGATGATGATGATGATGATGATGATGATGATGATGATGATGATGATGATGATGATGATGATGATGATGATGATGACGATGATGATGATGATGATAATGATGATGATGATGATGATGATGATGTTCTTGATGAACAATACAAATAACAAATAATTAAAAATGATGATGATGATGATGATGATGATGATGATGATGATGATGATGATGATGATGATGATGATGATGATAAACACCATCCAGCGTAACTGTCTGACTCTGACGCTTGATCTTTAAATTTTGACTTGTATACCTAACCGGACCGCAATTGCCTATCGATTTTGCTTTGAATGAGCGCCTAAGAATAGACAAGACTTGGCTTTCTTTTCTCGCGATTACGATTACGATTAAACGATGCTGTTTGGTTCTACAGGTTAGGCAGAAATCGTTCCGTGCGCGGTACAAGATTTACAATCGTCACGCCAAAAGCCACAAGACGTATGTAATGACCGCTTGCAGGGCCTTTGTGTGCTGGGTCGTCGTTCGCTGAATTGCCCATTTTCGCCATTGTCGTCATCATAATAATCATCATCGTCGTTAGATCACCAGACGTCGTCATCATCATCTATCATCGTCATTATCGTCGTCACCAATATTATCATCATCAATCACCATCTGAGCTGGACTGACGGACAGAAGGGTAGGGAGGTGGAGTATTTAATGCAACGTTCATAAAGCGCTATTGACCTAAGGGAAAGATAAGTAGGCTATCATCGCTGTATATATATACATATATATATATGTATATATATACGTATATATATACACGAATGAATGAGGCATAAATATAAAATTGCCCCGATAATGTAATTTATTAGAGCGACCTTCCGATAACAAACTGACACCTTTGTAAAATATTTAACGCCGCTTCAGTCATAATTCAATGTGTTTGCTTCATTTCGAAATAAATAGTTATCAAGATGTTCGCCCTTAACTAAACGTGTAGGACTGTAGGCCCTACTTCACCTGGAGCAGAATAGGCGCCATTGATTGCGAATTTTACGTGGGACATTTCATCTGGAGATATATCTAGAATTCAATGATCAATTGCACACGAAATGGCTATCATTTGTTATAAATTTCTGCCTCAGTTTGAAAATGTGCAGATTTCACAATGGCCATCCTTGAGAAAAGAGCATGATTTGAAAGACTCTTTATTTCAATATAAACACCAATTATTACAACATTTCTGTTTCGTTTGGAATAGGCCTACTGTAGATTTCAAACTGGCTGTCTCTAAATTCAGTTTTACTTGTATCGACTGGTCTGGTATCAACGCAATAGCGTACAGATAGCAATAGCTAGGCCCTATATGTCTGGCTGCAGGCAACTACGGTTGTGCTTCATTATCAAATGCAATGTGTCTCAACCTTTCTAGCCCCAGCATATAGCAGCATTTGCGTCATTTGCCAACCATTATAACAAAATATGCAAAATGCATTTTGGTGCTGCAAGGCCTAAAATCAGTGTTTTTCTGGACACAACTTGTGTAATTGACATTGTCGAATGTGTAGTTGACTTGTCTGGAGTGTGCAATGTTTAGGCTCCTAGTCTGAATTTTGGAGAGATGAACTAAGCCAACAACTACGTGCGATTCCATTCTAAATGTAGGGCATAATACTTGAAATTACACTTACCACTTCAAGTACAGTGTGATAGTTTGAGGAAGAGCGTGCAGTTGACATTTCTGACTATTTTAGACACTCTGGTTCAGTTAATTTGACACATCGATCGTTCTCGATGACTGGTCGATAGCTTCGGAATTCACGACCAAGTTCTCCTAGTTCTATCAATGCTCAAACTCTAGTCTAAACTTTTAAGACTCATTTACGTTCAACTTTTTTACCCACTTTTGGATTTCTCCACTAGATTTCTGCATCAGGTCACCGTTTTAAACAATGGTTTCACTTGTGTATTATCATAATGGCGCCATAGAAGTCCTTACATTCTATAAGATTACATACGGATACCTAACGTCCGACCATTTGTAATCACAGGCGACTTGTCAACTTCCCGCAAGGCGAATCCTTGGAAAACCTGAAACTGGATCTCGTTACGTGGTCACCAAATAGTCAATCACTAGTAAGTCACTCTTGAACATCGTCTGTCTTGCAATGTCATATTAATCAGCTCCTTGTGAGGTTCTTCGAGGGCGCTATATAATTGCCAGATACAGACATACAATTTGCATACATGTACACATACATACATACATACATTCCTACAGACATACATACATACATAACATACTACATACCTAAATACATACATACATATATACATACACATACATACATACATACATACATACATACATACATACATTCCTACATACATAAATACATACATACATACATACATACATACATACATACATACATACATACATACATACATACATACGTACATACATACATACATACATACGTACATACATGCATGCATACATACATACATACATACATACATACATATACGTACATTATACATACCTAAATACACACATACACACATGTACCCTAGATCTGAATCATCAGATGCGAGTAGTTTTATATGATCATCTTAAATTATTCACTTGATGTGAATTATTATTTTTTGATTCATGTTATATGGTTAATCTGATGCCATTCATCTGTTGTGGTTAATCTGATGCCATTCATCTGTTGTTGTTAATCTGATGCCATTCATCTGTTGTGGTTAATCTGATGCCATTCATCTGTTGTGGTTAATCTGATGCCATTCATCTGTTGTGGTTAATCTGATGCCATTCATCTGTTGTGGTTAATCTGATGCCATTCATCTGTTGTGGTTAATCTGATGCCATTCATCTGTTGTGGTTAATCTGATGCCATTCATCTGTTGTGGTTGATCTGATGCCATTCATCTGTTGTGGTTAATCTGATGCCATTCATCTGTTGTGGTTAATCTGATGCCATTCATCTGTTGTGGTTAATCTGATGCCATTCATCTGTTGTGGTTAATCTGATGCCATTCATCTGTTGTGGTTAATCTGATGCCATTCATCTGTTGTGGTTAATCTGATGCCATTCATCTGTTGTGGTTAATCTGATGCCATTCATCTGTTGTGGTTAATCTGATGCCATTCATCTGTTGTGGTTAATCTGATGCCATTCATCTGTTGTGGTTAATCTGATGCCATTCATTTGCAGTCCTTTGTCTTTGAGCATCGGTTCTATCTACAGTCCGATCCGTTCTCGACGCCGCTAGAGGTCGTCCAAGGAGCCAGCGAAGATTCCTCGCGCATCTACTACGGCATGGCTAATCCCCTCTACGAAGGTACATAGGCTAAGTCTATCTCTAGGACGGACGGACGAAGGGAAGGGAGAAAGGAAGAGAGACAGAGACAGAGACACATAGACAGAGTGAGTATGTATGTGTGCGATAGGAAAGACGTGAAGAATGGAGGGAGTAATGACATGATGGTCGGGATGGAGAGAGGGAGGGTCGTACGAGGGATTAGTTTATTGATTGACTGATTGGATGTATGAATTGATTGATGGATGATTTGATTGATTGATTGATTGATTGATTAATTTGATGAACGGACGGACGGATGGGAGGATTGTGGATGAATAATTGGATGGATTGATGGATGGATGAACGAAGTGAAGGGAATCGATGAATGGAGGAACTGGAGGGGACGGGGAAGGATGGGCAAACAGAATGGCTGATGGACCGACTGGTCAGTCGTATCTGTTTCAATCAGAGAACATGTGTTCATTGCAGAGGAAATCCTGGGCAGTAGCATTAGTCACTGGTGGTCAGTGGAGGCAACCTATGTCTGTTATCTGGTGATTGATGATTCCAGTCTACCTGTGCACAGGTATCCGTTCTACGGAGATGCCCAGCTCACAGATCCAATTATTATCGAGTCGCCGTATGCAAAGGTAAATGATCTAAAGGTCTATTAAAGCGCTTGAGTATATATGTATATATGTATACCTTGCAATAATTATTGTTCTGCTCCACTGTGGTCGTCTACTACTGAACTCAGCTGGGAATATTTGGGGTAAAAACTTAAATCAGTATGTGTTCCTACATCTCTCTTTGTTTTCCTATGTAATCTATCGCATATTATAGGCCTATCTCTGCGTGTCTTTATAATATACTGTTATATTAACTTGCGCTTTAAAAATCGTCATATGATAATAATACCTTTATATATCCCTAGCTGCATATCTGTCTGCCTGTTTGTCTGTCTGTCTCTGTTTCAATGTCTCTCTTAGTCTTTCTTTCAATCGCTCTGCACTAATCCGAAAATGCAAATTGGAATTTTTACTTAACTTTGGTTAACTATGAACATGTAAATTAAATTGATTAAATGATTGAATTGGATTAAGATGTTGAGTGAAAATAAATTTCATGTAACGATTTTCTTCTGGATGGTAGGGCCTATACGTGGACTTACGTAATGCATCAGTATATCGCTGAAACCTTTGCGAGTTCGTGCATTCTTAAGCCGTCTGTCGATGTTCTTGGTGTTCTACGATCTGTCGTCTTCTCTTGTAGCGTTTACTCCTGCAGCATTGTATCTCAGCTCAAAACTTAATTCTTCTTTTTATCCCAATTTCTATCTTCCACCAGTGGCGTCGCCGCCTACATTTGTGGAAATTGTGGTACGGCTTTTGCCGTATACCACTTTTTAATGTGGCACGGCAACAGCATACTTTTGCCTACCACATTTTGTCTGTTAAAGCTTCTGTTCCCCAGATCGTCTAATTTGCTGTACTACTTTTCAAATCGTGGCGACACCACTGATGCTCCACCATCACTCCAAAAGTGACGACAACACAGACATATTCCGCTTTAAATAGCATCTCAATGGCTCTCTTGGCTTGAGTCTTTTCACTTCGACAATGTTAATGAAATTGACCCAATTAGGGCCTACAAGTTGCTACAACTAGGCTCTGGTGGACTTGATAATGCGGCTGTGAATAAGCTGCTTTGTCTGGCGCAACATTTGTGTGACTTTGAGAATGTCGACGCTTGCATTACATTATACAGAACAGATCATATTTCTGATTGTTTTTCGTAAAGGCTGGTGCCACCGACAGAGGTCGTCTGTCGACTGTGAAGGTCTTTGTAACCAGAGCGTCAAACCCTTCCTCTGCCAACGTCCAACTTCAGGCGCCAGATCAATTCAAGGAAATGTAAATTTTTGCGCGCTTGTCTTTCTTTATTCAACGTCTTTACTTTTTATTTCATAAGACGATCGTAGGCTAATCGTAGGCCAAATCTCGCTATTTCTACAGCGCTCTATAGTTTATACTGCTAGAAACATATATCCACAGGCGATTATCAAAAACGATGGAAATGTTGATAAAATCAGGTTTGATTTAAGGTTACACACTTAGACGCAGACTTGTTGTCCTCGAGACCAAGGTCTTGGTCTCGAGTGCACTCGAGTTCGTTTTTAAAAGTCTTGGTCTTGGTCTGGAGGTTCAAAGTCTTGGTCTTGGTCTCGCAAGACCAAAACCAAGACCGGCTGTCAATATGAACAGCCATTTAACAAAACTCAAGAATTAAAAAATTTATCAAGCCTGTTTGCATCATAGCCTACGACAAATAGCCTACCTACGGACACATGCAAGTTTTGTTGGTCAGAAAAACCCATCGGCAGCAGCAACTAAGTTATACTGTGTCTAGAAGCCCTGCCGAGACTTTTTCTGAAGCGATACGGTCTGATAAACCATGGAAGGATTTCAAAAAGGCTCACGATTTGTACATTTACATCCAGTGCTTGAAAAACTACTGTGTGTGCCTGCAACTTCAGCACCTGTAGAACGTATATTTTCACATGGCAGAATTTTTATGAGGCCCACAGGTCACGACTTGGTCAGAAAATTCTGAGTGAATTGATTTTTATAAAATACAAAAGGCATTTGGAATAACATTTTTAATGAAGGACTTTGTAAATACGAATTCTGAATTCTCTGCAGTCTGCATTTAAAGTTAATTTGCCTGAATAAAATAAAAGACTCAAAATAAGGATTAGTCCGACTTGACCATTTTTTGTAAGGAAAATAAGAAGTCTTGGGCTGAATGTGATTTTTTGGGTCTTGGTCTCGGTCTTGGTCTTGAGGTTCAAAGTCTTGGTCTTGGTCTTGGTCTTGGTCTTGAGGTTCAAAGTCTTGGTCTTGGTCTCGAGGTTCAAAGTCTTGGTCTTGGTCTTGGTCTTGAGGTTTAAGGTCTTGACAACAAGACTGCTTAGACGTTAGATCGCCAGCATCGCCTTAATTGTCACTGTTTGTGCAATAGGCTGTAGGCTAGTTGTGATCGCAAAAATGCATAGATCTTGTTTTAAAGAAAACCCTCAAAGGCGTTTCAGACAAAAAACAGTAATAGTAACAATATGAAAAATGGTTGTGTTGTATCAGTTTGAGGTCAAAACAATATAGGTAGGCCCTTTTACAACTCTGCTGATGTTTCTCGTAAATATGGATGTAATCCGACGTACGAAATATGCGCTAGGGCCGGCTAGGGGCCTATTATAGGCCTGTTGCATTGATTTATTATTATGAGCGAGTAGGATATAGGCCTACGCATACTGTAGCCGCTACTCGTGAATGATAGTCTCTTGTGGCATAATAAATACAGCTCATTAAATTATGCAACTCATTAAATTTAAACTGGGATACACGATTGCATTGCGTCTCTGTGGGCTTTGATTTTGTGTAGGGATCACTACGTCACTAACGTGGCTTGGGCAGACGACCGACATGTTGCTATTGCGTGGCTGAATCGCGTCCAAAATGTCTCGATCATCGTTTTCTGCGAAGCCGAAACTGGAAATTGTCGAGAGGTCTGCACAACTGTTACAGCCATTATTACAGACTTCGTTATTATTATTAGAGCAACGCCCACTAAATATGTCTTCTCAGAAACTAGTAATCTGCACAATCAAATCTAGTTGAGCTGCTCGTCGACAGAGGGTTTGGGGTGTTAAAGGCTCGATTCGATGGACAATTAACCGGAGTAGTCATAGAGTTGCTGGAAAGTATGTTTTAAAAAGGTAAAAAGAAATTGGAGAAAGTTAAAAGTGGTTATCAGATTATGTTATCCAGGGACACTTCTATGCCCCAGCTGTGTATAGTAGAGGCTGTTTCCTTAGCGGATAAAATGCTGCAGACATCGGAGGCATTCAGCGCCTGGATGTCGTGCAGCAGCTACGGATAAACCCCGGGAATACCCAGTTCATCTGGCTACAGGTAGCCGTGGGCAGATTGGTAGCATCGATCTGTAGAGCCTAGGCCAGTGCGGTCAACCTTTTTGACACCGTGGGCCACCAACAAAATTTTCTTGAAGCCAAAGGCAGCACCAGTAAACCCAAAAGCAACGACTAAAATTTATTGAAAATTATTAACTGTATAAAAATTTATTATGGCAATAATTATGCAATAATCATAATGAATAATAGTGTGGCGTACCCCGGGATCTTAAAGACTAACACCAGGATGACCACCCAGGGGCGTAGTCTATATCTTCTTCAGGAATCCCGCGTAGATAAGGCTCCCGTGGTATATCAGGAGACTGTATGTCGTTTTCAATCTTTTATTCACACAACTACCGAACACTGAAGTTTACACAAAATTCTTTTGACGCAGGAAAGTCCGACCATCCGGACTCAGAGTTCAATTACCGGTATTCAAAGTTTACTGAGTGTCAAAACGGTCCAAACTGAACTCACTTCCGCCGAGCGTCAATTCGCAATAATTAGTCCGAATGGGTAATTAAGATTTACTCCGCTGAGACAAATTATTACTTCTGACAAACTCAATAATACTCTTACTCTACCGATTGTCTTCTCGATAACCGCAGTACTCCCTTCTGTCCTCTCTACTCTCTACTCTCTACTATTACTCTCTCTGCCACTGACATATGCAACAAACGCGGGAACCACACAAAAGGCAGCCGCGATAATGACGAGGCAGGCAGCCGCGGCAACGACGAGGCAGGCAGCCGCGGCAACGACGAGGCAGGCAGCCGCGGCAACGACGAGGCAGGCAGCCGCGGCAACGATGAGACAGGCAGCCGCGGCAACGACGAGGCAGGCAGCCGCGGCAACGAAGAGACAGGCAGCCGCGGCAACGAACAGGCAGGCAGCCGCGGCAACGAACAGGCGGGAGGGGCTGGCAGGTCGGAAACAAGGAGGCCACGAAACTCACGAAGAAAATAACACTAAGAAAAGGGGCCAGGGCGAAACCGCCACATACTCCTGGCACCACGGAAAACTCCTCAAGTCCCTTTTGGGGAACACATCACCGACCCGGTGATAACTGTAACAAAAAGAAATCCTCTTCGTAGATCCACACTGTCGCTTAATTAATCCAATACCAGAACGTCCGCTTCCGTGCCTCCTCGAGAAACTTTAGGTCCATTCGGACGCAACTTTTCGTATAGCACGCGAGGGGCCCAAGCAGGACACCCAGGAACCTGTTCTGCTATAATTTCGGCGAAACGCTCCAGTGAGCACACGGGGATATACGCGTAAGCGTACTCCGCCAACACATTCAACATGTCCGGCCACAGAGGTTGAACTCCACTAGACTCTGCTGGACCACTAACCACAGACATTTCCTGGGCCGCTTCTTCCGCAGGAATATCCAAGGGTCGACAATGTGTCAAGATATTGCAACAGTTTCTCGTCCGAACCACTAATTAAAGTTTACTATGTTAAAAACAACTCAACAGTTCGACAACTAC
Organism: Allolobophora icterica; assembly: GCA_963556255.1. Lineage (NCBI taxonomy): Eukaryota > Metazoa > Annelida > Clitellata > Crassiclitellata > Lumbricidae > Allolobophora > Allolobophora icterica. The sequence continues at coordinate 25,077,160 of OY744612.1, read as the reverse complement.
TAGTGTCTGGCTATCTCCACTAGGGTCAAAACGAACTGTCTTCTAACGAACTGTCTTCTAAATAACTGAACTCTCCTTTTTTAGTTACGGTCTTATATAGGCAGGAATCACACAATGGCAGCAATAGCAGCAGCGGCAGCAACGGCAGCGACGGCAGCCGTGGCAGAGACGGCAGCAACGGCAGAAACGGCAGCCGCGGCAGCAACGGCAGCCGCGGCAGCGACGGCAACAAGGGCAGCAACGGCAGAAACGGCAGCCGCGGCAGCGACGGCAGCAAAGGCAGAAACGGCAGCAAAGGCAGCAAAGGCAGCAAAGGCAGCCGCGGCAGCAATGGCAGAAACGGCAGCAAAGGCAGCAAAGGCAGCCGCGGCAGCAACGGCAGCAAAGGCTGCAAAGGCAGCAACGGCAGCAAAGGCAGCCTTGGCAGCGACGGCAGCCGTGACAGCCACGAAGAATGTAGAGCTGGCTGGATGCGACGATGAAGAGAGCCACGGCATCCGCGGCAGCGACGAAGCATGGCTCTAGAGGTCGTGACGGATGGAAGGAAACGTGGAGGCCAGAAATGAAATTCAAACACAAAACAAAAAGCGGGGCGCAAAATCGCCACAATAGCATTATGTATGCCTTTGTATATTGCGTTCGTAGTAATGTAAATGTAAATGAAGTTGAATTCAAATCAGACAAACGTTTATTGCCTATCGTATGCCTGTTTTAAATTCAATTGAAATTATGATTTTGGTGTCAAATCTCGGCTCAAAGAAACATAGTCTATATACGAGTCTGGGAGTCCTTCATCGACGACATAAACTGACAATAACTGACATAAAATGACATAGAGTGTCATAAAATGACATAAATAACTGATTTAAAATGAATAAAATGACATAAACTGACATAAACTGACAAAACCTGACATAAAATGACATAGTCTGACATAAAATGACATGAACTCACAAAAACTGACATAGACTGACATAAACTGACAAAAACCGACAAAAACCGACAAAAACCGACATAAAATGACAAAAAGTGACACAGCAGACAAAAATGACAAAAACTGACATATAATGACACAAAGGGACATAAAATGACATAAAATGACATAAAGTGACATAAAATGGCATTAACTGACATAAGGGAAATAAAATTCCACAAACTGACATCAACTGACAAAAACTGACATAAACTGACATAAACTGACAAAAACTGACAAAAACCGACATAAAATGACAAAAAGTGACACAGCAGACAAAAATGACAAAAACTGACATATAATGACACAAAGGGACATAAAATGACATAAAATGACACAAAGTGACATAAAATGGCATTAACTGACATAAGGGAAATAAAATTCCACAAACTGACATCAACTGACAAAAACTGACATAAACTGATATAAACTGGCATAAACTGAAAAGACTTACATAAAATGACATTAGATGACATGAGATAACATAAACTGACAAATCACCTTGTCACCTTGTGCTGTCAACTCCTGGAGCTCTAGCGATCGCCATGACACACATTCTCCATTGCTTCCTATTCGAAGTCAGGTCCCTTAGTGCTTCCAGATTCATGCCAGTTACATCGTGAATCTCATCCATCCATTTCTTCCTTGTTCGACCCCGCCTTTTTTTCCCCTCACCACAAGCCAACATCATTTCCTTTTCTAGCCCATCAGATCGCATAACATGACCAAAGAATCCAAGCTTCAATCTTGTCGCTTTTTGTTTTAATGACTCTTCATTCTCGACACCAATCTCTACTCGTATTGATTCGTTCGTCCTTTTCTCTGTCCATGATATTCTCAACATCTTTCTCCATATCCACATTTCACATGCGTTGACCTTTTCTCCATGTTCTTTGTCATTGTCCACGACTCACACCCATACAGAACCGTTGGAAAGACTAGGGCTCTGACAAAAACTGACAAATGCTGACATAAAATGACAAAAAATCAGAAAAACTGACATAAGCTGACAAAAACTGACAAAACCGCCATAAAAATAACAAAAAGTCACATAAACTGATATAACATGACACGAACTGACAAAAACTGATGTAACTCACAAAGGCTGACATAAAATGACATTAACTGACACAAAATGACATAAAATTACATAAAGTGACAAGAATTAACATAAAAGACAAAAACTAACAAAAACTGACAAAAACTGATGTAACTCACAAAGGCTGACATAAAATGACATTAATTGACACAAAATGACATAAAATTACATAAAGTGACAAGAACTAACATAAAAGACAAAAACTAACAAAAACTGACAAAAACTGACATAGGATGACAATAACTGACAAAAACTGGTAAAAATATAAAGTGACAAAACTGGCAAAAACTGACATAGTGACAAAAACTGACATAGACTGAAATAAAGTGACACAAACTGACATAAAGTGACAAAAACAGACAAAAACTGGCAAAAATTACAAAACTGACAGAAAGTGACAAAAACTGACATAAACTGACAAAAACTGTCATAAAGTGACATAAACAGACTAAAACTGACATAACATGACATCAGGTGACAGAAAGTGCAGAAAGACTGTCAGAAACTGACATACACTGACATAAAATGACATAAAGTGAAATAAAATGATATAAACTTATATAAACTGAAAAAAAACTGACAGAAACTTACATACAATGACATGAAATGACATAAAGTGACATATAAAGACAAAAAGTGACGTAAGCTATAATCTGGCAAAAACTGACATAGGATGACAATAACTGACAAAAACCGATATTAAATGACAAAAGGTGACAAAACTGACAAAAACTGACATTAAATTGTATAAAATGACATAAAATGACATAAAATGACATAAAGTGAATAAAATTACATAAACTGTCTTAAAATGACATAAACTGACAAAAACTGACATAAACTGACAAAACTGACATAAAATGATATAGAGTGACATAAAATGGCATAAAATGGCTAAACTGACATAAGGCGACATAAAATAACGTAAGCTGACAAAAACTGACAAAATCTGACATAAAATGACACAAAATGACGTAAGCTGACAAAAACTGACATAAAATTACATTGAGTGTCATAAAATGACATAAACTGACATAGAGTGACTTACAATGACATAAATTGATATAAAGTGATATAAAATTAAATAAAATGACTAGCGCTGTACCGAATATTCGCTTCGTATTCGCTTCGGGGCCGAATAGTTGGCCAAACAGCTATTCGGTATTCGGCCGAATAGTAGCGGTCGGACCGAATACGAATAGTGGTCACGTGACAGCTGTTTCTGCATATGCGGCTGCTATAGCGAGTGGACTGAAATAACTCTCTCATTAACATAATATGCTGTGGTTACAGCCAGGCGTTGCCTACTGCCTGGACCGCTGTATCGCAGTGTCAGTAGTCTCATTCTTTGTGTACAGTGACTGTTTACTTATAGTTTATGTATTAAATTTACTGAACTGAAACTTTTGCTTACATTTGAAATTTTGAATGTTGTCGGTAGACCTATTTTGTACACTATTCGTATTCGTATTCGTATTCGGCCGAATAGGTGGTCCAATTATTCGTATTCGGCCAAATAGTGATAATCACCTATTCGCAGCCCTAAAAATAACACAACATGGCAAATACCGACATAAGGTGACAAAAACTGACAAAAACCGACATAAAATGACAAACAGTGACATAAATTGACAAAAACTTAACAAAAGTGACATTAACTGACACAAAATGACAAAGAATGACATAAAGTGACATAAGATGACATAGAGTGACATAAAGTGGCATAAAATCATAAAAACTGGCATAAACTGAGATGAAGTTACAAAAACTGACAAAACCTGGCAAATACTGACATATAATGACAAAACCGCCAAAAACTGACATTAGGTGACAAAACTTAAAAAACTGACATAAGGTGACAAAAGGTTACATAAGCTGACATAAAGTGACAAAAACAGACAAAAACTGGCAAAACTGACAAAAACTGACAGAAAGTGAAATAAGGCGACATAAAGTGACAAAAAGTGAAAAATTAACTGACATAAAATGACAAAACCTGACAGAAACTGACATAAAATGACAAAACTGACAAAAACTGGCAAAGATTTACATGAAGTGACTAAAACTGACATAAAGTGACAAAACAAACATAAATTGACATAGAGTGACATGAAGTTGCAAAAACTGACATAAACTAACATAAAGTGACGTAAGGTGACAAAAAGTGACAAAACTGACATAACTGACATAAAGTGACAAACACTAGTAAAAACTGATATGAGTGACCAAAGCTGACATAAACTGACAAAAACTTACATGAGCTAACATAAAGTGACAAAAACTGGCAAAACTGACATAAAGTGACAAAAGTTGACATAAACTGACAAAAACTGACATAGCCTAAAGTGCGTTAGGCCTAGTGCTTTTCGGGCTCTGCTCAAGGTTGTAACTTAGGAAATTGTGTCTCAATTTCATCCACTCCTGTTCGTAGATTTCTTCTCTCTGCTGCATGGTGTGATCTATTTGTTCCACAGACGAAATTTCCACAGTGCAGTAGGCTACAGAAGCCTTACTGTGGTCGGTCCAACTTCCCTGACTAGGTATAAATGTAAATGTAAATGTACGCGATTTTCTATAGAGACAGTATAGGCCTATGGCCTCGACGTGCTCATTTTCAATGAATTGATCGGGTGAGATCCTTCACCACCGCTGCCAGTTTGAATAGGCGCCACGCCATTTCAGGGTCTCCGTGCACGGACCGTGCCAGCCCGAGATTTAAATCTCTGAAAGAAGCCACCTTCGGGAAGCGAACCGCGGTCCGCATGCTCTCTAACACAGAGGAGTATGGGACGTAGCTTACGCTCTTACCAATGTAGCTAACTAGGTAGGCCCTATCAAAGATGTACCGTACATCTTTGGGCCCTATAGCATAGAAGCGTATGACATTACTGTGCTCCTTTGTATTTTAAACTCGGAGTGCCTTTGATGAGACCGTCTGAAAAGGCGGTAAATAAATCTGTAATTACATAAATTTACAGTCAAACATGTGCTTGCTCCACTTCATCTTGTGCCGGTTTAACCCTCTGAATCCGTTGCTGATAAGTAGGTTGTTTAGCACTTAAACGACAGGCTGAACTGGTTTCCCAGTCACTTTTAGTACACTCTTGTTGCTAAAGTGTTAAATCTGTTGTGTGCCGTTCAATTTGAATAACTTTTCTATATGTTTCACTGCAGAGTTTGGTTGAAACTGCTCAAGATGGCCGAAGCTGGTTGAACCCACTGGTAAGGTCACTAATGCCATTAATCTTAAACGATGAAAATAATGATGCTGTTAAGAAAACTAAAAACTCAGTAAAGAAGATGAGCTGGTGTTTGAGATGACGATGATAATTATATAAATGATGTGGTGATTGCAAAGATAAGGAGGTGGGGAAAAGGCTATTTAAGTTTAAATGTACACAGGATCTTAAAATTTACTGAAAATTTCAAAAGGTTTTATCTAGATATTTCTGCGATCAAAAATTTGTTATAAACATTTCTAATTTAAAAAATTAACCCACCCTAACTAGTTTATTTCAAATGTTTTCCTTATTTTGAAATAATTGCCCAGTGCTGTAAGAGTTTGCTGTAAATTGTTTTAATTTAAAAATTAACCTGCTGCAAAATATTTGATAAATGGATTATTTCGTTTGATGCTGTTATGCATTTGTTTTCAGCCGGTGATCCGATTCATCAATAACGAGCACACATTTGTAACTTTTCTGTCAAAGAGAGATGGAACTTCAGGTTTCTGGAAGCACTTGGCGGTTGTCTCAGTTTCTGTAGGTTATTGTGACATTGATTCCTCTGTTTATCTGTCTGTCTGTTTCTCTGTCTGTCTATCTCTGTTTGTGTATATGTGTGTATGTATGTATTTATGTGTATCTATGTATGTATGTTAGGGTGGTTCTGAAATCTGAAATTTTAAAATGTCATTATTTCCGCTTATTATCTTGTTCTAGTACATACAAAAATAAATCTGGCCAAATATGAGCTGATTTGAGCAATATTTAGAGGTAGCTCAATGAAGTTGAAGTTGTCAGAGCTTGTCTAATATAGCCTAATTACTGTGCATCCAAAAGATAGAGTTTCAGTGTTACGATTACAGTAACGAATATTATTATTGGATCAAAGTAAAGACAAATGTTAACAGGAAAACTGAGCCTCAGCAACAAAATAAATGAAACAGAATTTGTTGATGCCTTAGATAATTTATTTCACATTGCTCACATGGATGCCTTAAACATAATCGAAATCTAAGAGGATAAAGAGTGTCTGCTTGCCCAAAGAGAAAGAGGTCGCCGTTGTTGTATGGGACCATGCAGTTGATATGGTACTTCAAAAGACATGAGGGCATCCAAAAGACAAAAATCAAGCATGGAGAGAAAGCAGAAAGAAGATAAATATTTGGAAGCCATGAATGAGAAAATTATTCTTGAAACCTCTAGTAGTGATGATTCAACTGAAAAATGCGAAAATGGTGCCAGTCAAAATGTAAATTTAGTGAAAAGAAAAACTCCTTTAAAAAAGTGACTAACAACAAATATTGTGACACCAAGTCTGGCAGCAGCTTTGGACAGAACAAAGTTAAGTGATAGGAAGGCAACATACGTGTTAGCAGCTGCAGCTATATAGTCTAGGGCACAATCTAGACGAGTTGAAAATCAGCTGTTCTTCAGTACATGAGAACGAGAACAATATTGAGAAGAAGCTGTTAAGAAATTAAAGATATATTTAAAACAACTACATCATCTACACTGGTTGTGCACTTGGATGATAACTCCTTCCGGATCTGACAGGCAAACATTTGGTTGACCGTCTTAGTACCTGTCATTTTATCTGATGTTGGGGAAAGCCAACTTCTTGAAGTTACCAAGCTACATTCTGGCACAGGAGAAGCACAGGCAGTCGCTGTTGCTACATTGTTGCTGGAATGATTTATGCTTACTGAAAACTCTGGTTAGCTATCAAAAAGAAAATCCTGCTCTCTCCAAAGTAGCCAGCAATAAATGTGCAGGTCATCTGTGGTACCTTAGTGAGGAGCTCGTGGCTTTGGCATTTTTTGATTTGGCATTGACAGCCAAGTCCAAACGAGCAATGGTGAAACCTTTACATGAGCGACCAGGCCAAGATGATCCTCCCAAGAGAATACAGGTAGATGTTCAGAAATCTGTGGTCGTGGACATAGAATGAACATACAATGAGCTCCATGCTATTTTTTGACCGGCTAAGAGTCTCTAGTCATTTCCTGAAAAGCGATCCTGAAACATGGGAACTTAGAGATGATTATAAAGTTAAGAAATTATTCATTATCTGCAAGTTGTAAATGACAATGCTGAAAGATTGAAGAGTACCAGTGCTTTTTTTCAGCCGGAACGCGCCTGAACGGCGTTCCGGCACCTTTTTCAGGTAATAAAAAATTATTTATTTATCTTACTAATAAAAACAATAATTTAGTTATTTTAATTTAATTTCAGTGTTTTAAACTGTTTTCAGTGTTTACTGAGACCCCTCCAAACTCCAAATCCCGTTTTCCTCGGGATTTTAGCCGGCCCATAATTATTCCGTTCTCCGGAACCATTTGTTCCGTTCCGGAACCTTTTTTCCCAGAAAAAAAGCACTGAAGAGTACAATTCCATAATTACAAAGAAAACCAGAAACAATATCTGTTTCAAGTAGTGCATGATCATAGATGCAACTTCCCAGAATGCAAGAAAGAAATGCTTAAGTCAAAATAGACTTCAGCAAATGATTTGTGAGCCATTATATTATTATTGCATAATAACATAAAGTCATACTAATTAATTGAAATTATGTAGAACTACCACTTTAACAGTTTGTTAACTAAATAATAACAACAATTAAACATTGTTGTATCATTAGGTAAGAAAAATATTAAAAATGATGGATAATTGAAAAATTTATTTTAAAATACTTTTATGTCAAATTTAAATGTTATTGAGCTACCCCTAAATGACAAGATAATGTTCTATAACTTTGTACAAATTTCTTTTATATTCATTGGAACACAACTAAAAGCGGAAACTCAAGAAAAAACAGTTTTAATTTTTTCCCATGAAAGTCAGAACCACCCTAATGTATGTGTGTCTAACTGTCTATGTATATTTGTATGTGTGTGTGTGTGTGTGTGTGTGTGTGTGTGTGTGTGTGTGTGTGTGTGTGTGTGTGTGTGTGTGTGTGTGTGTGTGTGTGTGTGTGTGTGTGTGTGTGTGTGTGTGTGTGTGTGTGTGTGTGTGTGTGTGTGTGTGTGTGTGTGTGTGTGTGTGTGTGTGTGTGTGTGTGTGTGTGTGTGTGTGTGTGTGTGTGTATGTAATTGCCTATTAAGTACCTTTCAGAAGTGCTTTTCTTCTTCCTCTATTTTGTGGTTCACTGAGCACTGTCTCTGTGTCTGTTTTTCTACATATCTGCTTTTGTTGTTTCTTTTATTGTATCTTTCCAACTTCTGTTTCTCTGCATGGTGTGCCAGAAAATCAGGAATATCGATTGTTGGATTTAATTCAGTAATCAATGTTTTTCCACTGATTATTCCACAGAGAATTGTTTTTGTTAAACAGCTATCAGGTCCTGGAGTTCGAGTTTTCCTGACTGAAGGCTTATGGGATGTGACAGATGTCGTTGGCTATGACTACAGTTCAAATGACGTGTAAGTAAGTAAGATCAGGCATGTCTGATTGAGCATTACAGTAGTGATATGTGAATTTCTCTATTACAGTGCTGTCACACTGTTGATGTGTGTATGTAATTACAGGCACAGCTAAGCAGTTGTCAGTATTGCCTAGTACAAGACACTAAGACACATGTACCGGTATTAGAAGCTAATGAAGGTTGGGCAGAAAGATTCACTTAATTGCTCACATCAGGCCACATTGCCAACACAATTGATTAGGGATCAACCGGGTAGACATTTTCCACCGAGTACCGAATCCGAGTATTTGGATGTACTATTTGCCGGATCCGGAAACGAACCGGGTACCATTTGTTCCATATGCTAGGCTTCACATTTTCATGTAATAAAAAATTATCGAAATAAATTTGTGTACCTGTAATAAGTGACTGATACATTTGAATTTTAGTAATTTCTGTGCAGTTGTGACGTTTTCTAAAATTGCATTAAATTCAATAAATTGACATAATTTCAAGAAAATGGAATTGAACTCAATGGATGTGTAATTGTTTTAAGGCTGAACAATGAACATTTATAATTTTATATACGTAAGTTTATTGAATAAGTTTTTAAAGAAAAAATCTTTTTTTAAAGAAAAAATCTTTTTTTAAAGAAAAAATATTTTGCAACTATTTGCATCTACAGTATTTGCCAAGGCGAATAGTTCCGGAAATGGGATTTCCGGCTGAGGCAAAGGTCCGAGGCGATTTCCGGTTGACCCCTACTTTTGATACAGTGATGAGTGGCTAGCTATGTGACATTTGTGCTCATAAATGTCTGATTGCCTAAAGTCTAATTACATAACTTCTATACTGCCATTATGTTAATACATAAAGGCCAACCAGTGCCTTGGAGGAGTTCTTAAAATGTCTTTCATCAATGTGCTGCAACATGTATAAGCATACGCAGCCTGAGTTCTGATTACTGTAACCTAGTCATTAGATAAAATAAGTCAGTTGATAGCATATCATCTGATACCAGTGATCTGGGTCAACTGATGAAAGTCAGCACAGTACTGAATATAGTACTGAAACAAAATCTTCCTATGTGCAGTAAACCCTACCAAATCCTTGCTACTTTTACCAGAGTTACAAAACCCTATTTCTTTGTTACTAGTTAGGTTAAGTAAATGCTTTCTTTGACTGTTAGTTCCTAGTACATTTATTGCTCCTGTACTAATATTTTGTTCCCGAGGGCTCATCTGTACATATGGGTAAAAAAAGACTAATCAATTTTTGTTTTTCTCCTGCCATTAGATTTTACATTGCAACGAATGGGGATCCAAGAACTCGACATTTGTTTAGGTAAGCCTCTTTTGGCTGGCTCTCAGTAAGCTGTCAGTACAGAAGCTGTTAGGTCAAATTTCAGTTGCTGTAAGTAACTTTCATTTGCTGTTAGTAGACTTTAGTTGTCAGTAGATTCTCAATCATTCTCAAATGTTCAAGGGACATCATCATGCTTTCCGCTACCTAAATATTCAGGGGGCATGTTACATATTCCCTTATATCCTATTAGGATCAGTGTACCGTATCTGTATCGGTGCATAATTTTGGCTGTGTTGTTGAAAACAGGGTGTCTGCGCTGAATGGTGCTGGGCGCCTCAATACACCTGTTTGCCTTACATGTGAAATGTCTGATGGGTGTCAGTATGTCCACGCATCGTTCAGTAACTCTGGCAAGCATTATATTCTGCACTGCCTTGGACCAGATGTGCCAACTTACATCCTGAAAAGTACCTTTGATGAAAGAGGTATGTTGGAAATAAACTGCAAGCCATAAAATAAAAATAGGTTTAGTGAAACTAAAATGCAAAGAGAGATACTGAAAATAACATGGTATTGAAAATAACCATGTACTAAGAAGTATATTGTAAATACAGTGAGAGGAAGTAGATTGGAAGTGACATAAGAAGAGATATTTTGAAACCAAAATACACAAACATGTGGGACATGAAATAAAAAAGAGGTATGTGTATATTGAAAATAAATGCTAATGATGGCATTTGACAATGTTTATCTCTTCAACTTCTAGGTACAGGTGGTAAAGCTCATAAAAAAAGTGTTCTGTAACAGTGCTTCTTGCATTTTGCATAACCACAGAGGTAGTAATGATTTCTATGCCTGTAACTTTATTACTGAATTGGCTTAGAATGTGTCGATGTTTTCGTTGACTTTCTGTGAAGAGCGAATAGTCGAAGACAATGTCAAGCTCCAGACCTTGCTGTCCACAAAGGCTCTGCCAAGGAAGGAATTCTACGAGGTCAACTCAGATGATGGCCAAAGTATGTACAACTGTGTACGTAGCCTTGTTCGTTGATCATAATTTCAATATCATATTAGCATTCATGTTGTATTTATATACGTATTAATTTTAAGGCGGTACTGAAATAAAAGATTATGCCCTTCAAAGTTACACACAATTCAACGCCACAGAGTCTCTGACCATGATGATGCTATATTTGTCAACATTCTACTTGAATTTGTTAGCTGGGATCATCCTTTGTGCATGAGCCAGATGCTGGTGACTCTCCTAGTTTTCTATGCACTATTTTTTTATTTTTTTATTTATTCCAGATATTTCTATAGCGCCTCTCGAAGTCAACTACTACTCAGAGGCGCTCCCGACTACAGCATTTGATACTGTGCCGGAATTTTCACGCCGAAGCGCCACGAGCAATTGCGAGTGAAGGACTTGCCTAAGGTCCGTATGAATACTATGCAGCGGCTAGAGTGGGATTCGAACCTGCAACCCTTCGGTCACAAGGCGCCGAACTTACCACTGAGCCACCACGCTTGTGAAACTTCTTTTGTTTTTGACATCATTTATGCTAGTGCAGAAAGTGCCTGTGATTACTTGAGTGGCACTGTATAAATTTTCTTAATATAAATAATGTGATCTACATTAATTTCACATGATGGTTGAATGGCTTGAAAGCCATGTCACAGAAGTGAAAAGCTAATACTATAAATAATTACAATCATTATTTACTATTGTTTTACAACAGGTAACAATAATTCATCAGGATTAAAAACAATAGAGTAATGACTTACCTCGGATGGATGAGAAATGATATTATTCACCTGAGGTAGAAAGAATCCCTCGGGAACTTAAATAAGGACGTGTAGAACCAAACAAAGTTTCTGAGCTGAGACTGCCATTGCCATCTAAGTTTACTAGGAGTTCTAGTCGAACTAAAATGTTGAAATATCTTTGAACCGTGACAGTTGTTGGTTGTTAGTCGACCGTGCTAATATCTCAATGTTAGTCCATATGTCTATGCAATAGTCTTTCTCAAACTAACTCAGTAATAGTTAGATGTGATCTATTTTGATTTTCAGAGTTCTGGGTGCAAGTTCAGCTACCAACTGTCCTCCGAAAAGAACAGATCTACGTTTATCCAATGGTCCTTCTCATGTAAGTCCCCATTATCATTTGGTTAGTTCATTCATTCATTCTGGAAATTTATATAGCACCTCTTCAAGAGATCTACTCAGGCACTCAAGTTATATTCTGATAGTTAAGATTTCAAAAATTAAAGGATAGTATTTTCTCGAATGGCTAGGTTATTATTATTATTATTATTATTATTATTATTATTATTATTATTATTATCATCAGAGGTTGATATGTATTAACGGGTAGAAATGTTATTTTTGGAAAGTCAGGCCTTGTCAAAACCATCAGGAAAAGTACTGCTGAGGGCAATAGCATTTTGGCAGATGAAAAGATGCTGAAAGAGAGACATAGAGTGCATCACATCTATTTCCTGAGGCAGATGACTGCCAGCAGCCAAGCTCTTAGAGAAATTCTGCTGTCTCAGCATTAATAGGACCAAGAGTTTCTATAGCAGCAGGTATAAATATATGTGTTTTGCAGGTGACACATTTGATTATCCGTGTTTATTTTTAATTTTTATTGCTATTCTTATTCATTTGACGTTTGTAGTGATGAGTGGCCTGGCTCCCAGATTGTCACCTGGCAACATCGCATCGATTTCTCAACCTACTTGGCAAGCTCCGATAGCGTCATCGTGGTAACGGCTGATGGAAGAGGAAGCGGAGGACGGGGTGATAGATGGCGCCAGGCGATCCACAAGAGAATTGGATCGGTTGATCTACGTGATCAAATCCAAGCGGCCATGTAATACTTGCTATCACTAAAAGTATATATATATATATATATATATATATATATATATATATATATAAATAAAACATTTCCAGTCTGTGTGCATGTATGCACATATAGTGGTAGTAATTTCTGTTTAATAACACTGTGTCATGACAAAGATGGTTAGCATAGCCCTCCTCCTTTAACCCTGCTTGGTACTGGCACTACCAGAGAACGGGCAGTGGCAGAGTGTTATCCATGTGCATCACGTTAATTTATTAAGAAGTTCATCAGTATGACGACAGTGCTCAGCTAACGAGAAAGTCACTATGTTCCTAGACACTTAATTTTATGCCTTTTAAGTACCTCTCAAAACCCCGACCTTAATTCACACCTTTCAGGTCTGTTATATATGTGTGTTTTAGCACCTTAATAAGGCTATTGTAAGGTAATTTATTAAAGATTCTGATCATTTGTAAAGTAGAGGCATGACTAAGCATTGTTTGCCAAACAGTGTGTCAAAATGAGGTACATAATGTGGTTTTTTCTGTATGAGGTGCAGTGGCTAATGTGCTGGATTTTAATTCTGTGTGTTTTTCTCTTACGAAACCAGATTTGTTCGTGATACATTTACCTACATCGACAAAGAACGGGTCGCTGTTTTTGGCAAGGTAAGATTATTTGTTGCTTTGGGTTGAAGATCATGTTACTGTATTACATTACTTTGTTACTTTTATTACATTTTTTAAGTTGCTGTTTATATTAGAAAAGCTAAAAGGTGCTGTATAAACTTACTAAATGAAACTTTGTATAGCTGCAAGATTTTATACAAGTCAGGTGTCTTGAAAATAGTATGTAAATTTGTCAAGGGCTCGAAGTAGGTAACAATAGGTGCCGGTATGGATATAAGAACCATTCTCCTTCCCTCGCCCTGCCCGATACCGATGTCTTTGGGCCATACCGGTATGGATCTTTCGCCTGGAGAAGTTCCGGTATGCTTTCAGCCGGCCAGGAGAGGTGCGGGTATGGCATACCGTTTCATACCGTCCCACTTCGAGCACTGAATTTGTCGCTTTAAAGTAAGCTATATTACAGATATATGGTCTTAAAACAAATAGGTACTACGTAAACATTCCAACTTATTTAATTGGATTTGCTTTGCAACAGTCGTACGGTGGCTACATTGCAACTCGAGCACTGGGTAGTGAGACGAACGTCTTCAGGTGTGGTGTCGCTGTATCACCTGTAACGAATTGGAGATACTATAGTAAATACTGATCTATGCTCGTTATTTTATCATCATAGGTTAATGTGTGGGTACTTTAATAGCACCTTTTAAATATATGAAAAAAGTACTGCTCATTAGCCTCATTGGTGCTATGAGTTCTAAATAGAACAAGGAGTTTACCAGTATACAATTAAGCTTGTGTAGCTCATTCTTCATGGGCAGTGTCTCTCGGACACGAAGGTCAATATAAATCCCATCGATGGTTGACAGTTGATGCATGTTCAGATTCCCTGGTCGAGATGACACTGTGAAAAGTTGTCTGCCTTTTATGACTTTGTCCATGGTTCAGATCTTGAATTCTTATAGAACATGGTCAGCTCCTAAATTTAATACAATTTAAAATGTTTAATGCCCTTACAGGAGCTCAGAGTTGTGTGCAGATTATATTTAATTATACTAAGTTATACACAGCTATTTAGACTTATAGAAAAAGGTTGTAGATTTTAGCTGATTTTGTAATAGGAATAAATAGTGCGCATTTGCTAAGGAATGTACATATTCAATAAAAAATAAATTATTATTGAAACAACAGCAATATAGATAAGGTGACGTAAAAGTAACCAGTTTAATGCACACAGTCCCAGCATCTGTAATTTACATTTATATGTTTACATGGTCATGTGTCAACTGGTGTACTTGGCTTACATTACATTGCATGATGTCACTTTCCTTAATAGGTTAAATGGTTTTTTCTTGCAAGTTATTTTCTTGTCTTAGATGTTTTCACTGCTGAGAAACTGCTTGGCCCAGTAGAGAATGATGGCAACAATTTCAAAATCTACAATGTATGTATGATTCTCCTTACATATTTACTCTTTTAGTTGTAACACAACAGGACAAATAGTAGGAAATTAATTTTACTTGTAGCATTAAATCATAATAGTATGCATGTCTTCCTGTGCATTAGGCCAGTTATCTTCCTTTGAAAAGCATACACTGTTTCATCGGGAGCAATTTACACATTGCCATTTTCACTACCTCATTCATTCATTCATGCTCTCTTCCATTTGCTCATTTATTCCATGTTTCTATGTCTTCTTGGATTTTCCTATGGCCTTTGAACCGGGTTTGCCCTGGAATTTTATTTGCGTACCAATTTGCCCTGTGCATTATTGAATTGGTGCTATAGAAGATCTCCAGTTTTATCATCATTATTATTATTTATTATTTTGAATTATTTATTATTTCTTATTTTTATTTAATCTGTTTTTTAAATAATAAAGAGTATTTTTGGTATATTATAGTTTATTTCTTCATAAAACCAACAAGATCATAAACAGACTAATTAAATTGACTGTTTCAAGTTTTAACTGGACTTATAATGCATAATTAAGTCTTGGGCTATTATTAATATTTTTATTTCTTATTTTTATTTAACTGTAATTACTATAATTTTTAACTATTATTATTACTACTATTATTATTGTTATCGTCATCATCATCTTCATCATCAGAAATATTTATTCACTCATTCATTCAGTTTTTAATCAGGTTGTTGTCCGTCATTCCAGGATGCTCAGATATCCATCAAATCTGAACATTATCGAGGCAAACACTTGCTTCTCGTACATGGCACCGCAGATGGCAAGTACAGTTGTAGCATTTATATATATGTATATATATATAAATTATATATATAAATTATATATATATATATATATATATATATATGTATATATATATATATATATATATATGGTGGCCACGATTTGGCAGTGTTTTCATCGCTAGTCATTCACCTTAAAGTTCATCTCAAAGCAAAATTTGCCTGAAATTGTCTGACTGTTTTTGTCAGCTTGCTGAAGTTCAAAAACTCAGATGAGTGTGAAGTATTCATCTAGCAGGCTAGCACCATGGCAAAAATAATGAAACATGGTTGTTCATTAATTCTTTCATGTTTGGATTGCTATGATGAGTGATTGAATGATTCAAAGTTATTTACATGAGTTTGCTGGGGCCGTATGCATGAGCATGTCGTAACTGCTAGTCACTGACTAAATTTAGATTACGTTGCGACTAGCCAATAAATCAGTGTGCATGATGACGTCTTAGCTCGCTAAGCTATGACTAGTGTTAGTCGACCTTTGAGCTTGGCGTAAGCTGGTACTTAGTGGAGATAAACAACAGGGTGGCCATCGTAAAATTTTTAGAAATTTTACAACTGCTCCACTCTGTTACTGGCTGTTGCCTATGATTGCATATTGACAGTAAACCGTGTCAAGTGGTTGGACCATCTACCTGGAATAGAGTTCCTCTAGAGCTATGTCTTCTGCCTAGGGACCATTCTTGCACCTTTTATCATAGGCTGCAAACTACTCTCTTGCCAGGTTTGGTGTGATAGCATTTCCTAGTTAATATCTTAAAGAAGACTCATATTATGATATATACTTTGTGAGTAAATGGTTGCCTGTATGTTAATGGTACTGTATGATGTCTCTTTCATATTATGTGGTACTTACGTTACCAACATCTCTCAGAGGCTCGTTTTGCTTTCAGAAAACGTTCATTTTCAACACACTGCCCAGCTGATTAAGTCACTGACAAATGCAGGAGTTGATTTCAATGTGCAGGCAAGTCTGATAATTTTATAGTTCCAGCTGCAGTAAATTTCAGCAGAATATAGTTGGTTTCTAGCATGTAGATGGCACAAGTATCAATAATAAGGCATCAAATCAAGGCATCAAATCAAGTGACTGTAAAATAGATACAAGCATTTCAGCTTGTCGTAAGTTGCACCTCTACTACTGTTGGTAGCTGTATTGTCAGTGCCTTGATGGATTCTTTAAAGGTTAAAATCGACAGGGACCTGCTAACACATCTGCCGTATTTCAGTGCCATTACTATATTAGTAGTATTTTTATGCCCCAAGGTACATATGATCCCTTGGGGACTTAGACATTAATTAATAAATTAATTTCTGGGTTGGTAGAATCTCGTCAAGTTCCAGGGGAAAAAATTTCAGGGAAAAAGTGCTGCAAAAATACCACAGCATTAAAGCTTTGAATTGCAACTGATAGGCACTGGAAAAATTACATGTTTCTCTTGCATCTCCAGATACGTGTGTTAGAGAGCACCCAAGCTCCGTGAATAAAGGTTAATCCAGCGTTGTTAATAGTTTAAAACGCCAGTGGATTGTTATTATTATTATTATTATTATTAAATGAAGATTTATAAAGTGCAAGTTAATATAACTAATCCATCGTAAATGTGTTAAACAATGACAGATGACCATATTATAAATTTTTTGTAGACTGGCTGAAAGTTTACGAATTAAATGCACTGTGCCATTACAACATTGCAAATGATGCAAATGACGTAATTTATAGGATTAGCAATAGGCCTAGTATTGTTCTGGCTTTACTTTAGTAATTAAGTTATGTCAGTAGGTATACAGAATTTCTACATTACTGGTTCTGCAGTTTTAATGGAAAAGTGTCAAATATTTGGGCTATCAAGGTCCTTTCACATATTTTGATTGGATTAGAGTAGGTTACACAGCTATTTATTAGGTTACAACTTTTTGCTGTTTGTGTAGTTATACACAGATGCAAGTCATTCGCTTGATGGCGTCCTACGTCACACACACCATACGACAACCAAGTTCCTCAAGGGTTACTGCTGGAATGGAGGAAAGCCACGCCAGCTAGGAAAGAAGATTGAGGGAGAGGAAGAGGAAACATAAAGTGAACTATTCTTCCAAACCAGGCTCGACTGAATGTGTACTATCAAACTTGAAAGTCTACCTCCAGTACAAATATTGCTTGTTTTAGATTCAGTTCAGTGACTTTTAGACGTTACCTGTGGCCATTGCTATGATCTGGAACTAATTTGTGCTAGTGGCAGATGGCAGTGTGGCATTAATGCTCAAGCAGACAATTGTGTGGTCTTAAGTGTTCACTGTGACCTACAGCTGGCTTAATATGGTTGTTTTGGCAATTGTGCAAAATTGTCTGGCTGTTTTTGTCAGCTTGCTGAAGTTAAAAAACTTGGATGAGCTTGAAGGATGCATGTCTGATTTATGTAGCACCATTGGAAATAATAATACGTGGTTGGTTGCCTTGCAGATCTGAAAAGGTGCAAAACAGCAAACATATGGGGGGTCCATAGAGTAGTGGTAACATCACTGGCGTGAAGAGCAAGAGGTAGCGGGATCGCTTCCCGCAACCTCCCCAAATTTAGGTCCACTCAGCCTTTCATTCGCGAGATGGTGCGTTGTTAAAATGAGATGTAGGACGTGATGGGCGCCTTGCTTGGCTGCCGTGTACAGTTAAATTCGACTCCTGTAATAACTTGTGATCATCCGTTCATACTGATTTGTAATCATACTGTGTTATTGTCAGTTTGAAGATATTAAACGAAGATTATTATTATTATTATGACTTATGCCAAAAGTCTTGAACCATAGTTTTACACATCTAAAAAGGTGCAACTTAAGTTGAATGTCTTCTAAGATAAGCATCTCTCCTACGGTACACATCTGGACATTCATGTTGCACCTTTAGCAGATCTGTATATATAACGGTACAGTGGAAAACGCTTCACACAAAACATTTAACACAAAATATTGGTTAGCACAAAAGCAAGCTTAATGTGTGTCATCAACCATTGTTTTTTATTTAGAGCAGGTCTTTTTATCACTAACCTGATGACATAACATCTTAAGGTGAAAAAATGCCTGTCCTGCAGTAAAATGCAATGCAAAAGCTTGAATAACACAAAACATTGATCTGTTTTCAACATCCGTTGTGAAATGGTCGTATTTTGTTTAAAGTACCACTTTCATGGGATTGCACTTGTGGCAGACATTCATTACAATGCTATGACATGTTTATCAACACCAATTATGATCTTGTTTGCTCAGCATCAATGATGCCCCATGCATTCATGGGAATATAAACTACCAGAGATGTCATTTTGGGAGTCATATGCCCCAATGATTTTTGGAAAAAAAGGAAAAAGGATGGAACAAGAAAAGGAGGAAGGAGTAAAAAACAACAAAATGATACTCAAATTCAGGGACGTCATTTGAACGGTGTAGACCTGCACAGCAGAGACTAACTTATGGGCATATGTAGGTAAACAGTGCTGGATTTACCATGAGGCAAATGATGTCCCTGACCCCTCTGAAAAAGCTTAAATGACATCCCTGTATACTACCAGTGTGCAAAGGATAGCATTTATAATTTTTTGTATGGCTTTGGCGATGCCCCAGCAAGCAGTAGCGCTCATCTATGGCGAGTCTCCACTTCTCCCTGTCCTGTGCTCTGTGTAGCCTCCTGCACGGATAAGCCCATCTCCTTGCAGTCCTCTCGAATCCCATCAATCCAGCGCAACCTTGGTCTTTCCCTCCTCCGCTCTCCGTGTAGGCGTGTACGTATCTGTGTAGTGCTATATTCGGGTATCTTTTATAATTTATATGCACTATAAAGACTGCTGTAAGCATTTGCCATCTTTTATTATACATGTATAGGGAAGAATTCAATAAAATTTTGTAGTTTTACATACTGTGTTTGAATGTGTGTACTCCCATTATGTGTGTTTATACAATGATCGTTGTGTACATACTACAGTATACCTTATATTAAATATATTGAAAAGGTGGAACTGAAAAATTTGGTCAAGACAAATTGCTCACACATGATAAATTATTTGCACTATATGCATATTGTTTGGCATATTATTTGACACAAAATGGTTATATGCAAATCGTTACACACGAAATGCAGGGGCACTACCGGCAGATGTAAATCATTTTAGACAGAATGCAGGGAACTTTGTCAACAATTATAATATTACCCAATTTTATCTTAACCATTTTTCAATTCCAGTTTTTAAAATTTGTAACATGTAAGCAGGTACAGTAGTGTATACACAACCAACACTGGATTTCAAAATTTCATGTTATTCATGGTTCTGTATTGCATTTTCTTTAGTGTGCTTGACATACTCTTTCGTTGTAAGTAGTTTTGTGATGAAAGAACTAAACTACATTAAAAACCATTGATCCTAGAACATCTTTGTAATAACCAATACTTCATGTTAAATGTTTCTTGTGTTAGTGTTTTCCACTTTCCACTGTATATATTTGTGGAGTTAGTTTTCTGTGTTTCAGCTATTTAAAAGGGTTACCTGTAGAAGTGGTGTACATACTACAGTATACCTATACAAGGTTATGGACATCTGAGGAGTTTAAGGGAAGTGTTCTTAAGATCTGTTCAGTAAATTGGTAAATTCCTTGCTTCACATTACATTGTCATTTACCACTGCTTTTGTAGAAAACACTATCATGCCCACATTTGTCTGAGACCAAACAAAATTGTTTTGAAATATTTGTTGTAGAGACATGTTTAATATACTGTTCTTGATAACGTATGTTTTGTCTTTAATGGCCGATTAAATTCCTTAGTGTTGCCATTTGGAAACAAGAATGTATGAAGTTCGGAGCAAACTTTACATACAGTAGTAACTGTCAGAGCATAAGAAACATTAACGACTGTATCTTGCATGACAGTCTGTTGTTCAATGTGCCAACTGATAGCTTAGTGTGGTAGTCCAAGTAGCAGTTTCTTTCAGAAGAGCAAGACACGGGTAAACATCACAGCATATATGGTGCGGATAATGGAGTTCCCGCAGTGTCCACAACACCCGTGTGTGGTTTATGAACAGGCAGGTACACATGCCTCATGTCCAAACATGCTGTGCAAAGCAGTTTGCATCAGTCTTGCAGGCATGAGATCCATGGCCTGCTATGCACAGATTCAAACTTTACCCTGCAACCTTGATGTACATATTTTGCACGAAGGTCTGCTAGTGTGATTTAGCATTTTTTGACTCCGAGTCTCTGACAAAGAGAAGACATTTCCATGCTGTATCATGTATGCATTTTTTGAACTTTTTCAACAAATGAATTGATTTTGATTGGAGCCTGATTTGCAAAACTGCTAGCGTTGAAATGAGCTGCTTGCAAATTTTGTTGACATCAGTTTGGAAAATACGGATAAAATGTTCAACTGCCCCCCACCCCCAGTCTTTTTCTATACATGTAATCCCCACACTGCAGAAACTGCTGCATTATGCATCTGAGTTGGACGAACATCATCATTGCCTTTCAGTTTAACCAGGGGCATGTGCTCATCTTGAATTCTTGCACAAGATCTTGTCAGATCTGGCAACTTGCTTGCTGGTGCTACACTGCATCATCGTCACTCTTTTGCTGCTGAAGAATAACCATCAGCCGATGCAATTATTCAGAATTGCTGGCCCTCTAATTATATTTCTTGCAACAAGATTTCTAGACATTTAAGAGAGAAGCAACATGTAGCGATGGATGTATAGGATAAAATGGTCTCCCCAGCTTGACGTGGCAACAAGACCCAACATGGCTCTTGCAGATAGCAAGAAAGTAGTGAACAGTGCAAAGTGGTGGCTCGCGTTACACATGCACGGTTTGATCTGCGTGCCAATAAGGATCCCTCACTCCTACAAAGTGCTGACGTTGAGGGGACAGCAGCCCCACACTTTGCATTTCAAACTTCAGCTAGACTGCACTTCCATTAGGCCTACTCACTAAACCTATACTTGTACTTCCTATTTCATACAACTTTAGTGTCTACTGAACTACACTTGTTCCTTTCTAGAAGCCATTGGTAGAGATGCATCTGTTCATTTTAAGCAATGATCTATGTCCAAAACTTCTACGTTAAAAGTTCAGTGAGCAAAACAGCAACATGGGCCTACTTAGTGCGATATGAAGCCAATTTGTTTACTTATTGTGTACCTTTACCAAAACCAATTAAACACCCCATTTTTTGGTCTTCAGAAATAATATTTCCTAACACTAATCAACATATTACAAGTCAAACCATGGAGTGCAAATGGCTTTCCACCTTTATTTCTCAGCCCAAGACATAAACCTCCAACATTTGAAATGAAACTCAGACTCGGAATGCTTGGAATTTAAACATAAAACATGTTCAATTTTCAAATTAAAACAAAAATTTTGAATGGATAAACATCCAAAAATTCAACTGCAAACCGGAAATGCTAATTTGGAAACTCAAGTCGAGTTGTCACGGCAAGTGACAGGGCTTAGTATTCTTCTCCCTCTTCTTCGCCTTCTCCTTCAACGGAGTCGACTCCAACCTCCTCGTAATCTTTCTCCAGGGCAGCCAGATCCTCACGGGCCTCGGAGAACTCGCCCTCCTCCATACCCTCTCCGACGTACCAGTGGACAAAGGCACGCTTGGCATACATCAGATCAAACTTGTGGTCAAGACGAGCCCAAGCCTCAGCAATTGCAGTGGTGTTGCTCAACATGCAAACAGCGCGCTGCACTTTGGCCAGGTCACCACCAGGAACAACGGTCGGAGGCTGGTAGTTGATTCCGACCTTGAAACCAGTTGGACACCAGTCAACAAACTGGATTGTGCGCTTGGTCTTGATGGTAGCAATGGCTGCATTCACATCTTTTGGGACGACATCTCCTCGGTACAGCATGCAGCAAGCCATGTACTTGCCATGACGTGGGTCACACTTCACCATCTGGTTGGCTGGTTCAAAACAGGCGTTGGTGATCTCGGCCACGGTCAACTGCTCATGGTAGGCCTTCTCGGCAGAGATGACTGGAGCATAGGTGGCCAGAGGGAAGTGGATGCGGGGGTAGGGCACCAAGTTGGTCTGGAATTCTGTCAGATCAACGTTGAGGGCACCGTCAAAGCGCAGAGAGGCAGTGATGGAGCTGACAATCTGACCAATCAGACGGTTCAGGTTGGTGTAGGTTGGGCGTTCAATGTCGAGGTTACGACGGCAGATATCGTAGATGGCTTCGTTGTCAACCATGAAGGCGCAGTCAGAGTGCTCAAGCGTGGTGTGGGTTGTCAGGATGGAGTTGTATGGCTCAACAACAGCCGTAGAAATTTGGGGAGCTGGGTAGACGGCAAACTCGAGCTTGGACTTCTTGCCGTAGTCGACACTGAGGCGCTCCATCAGCAGCGAGGTGAAGCCGGAGCCAGTGCCACCACCAAAGCTATGGAAGATGAGGAAGCCCTGGAGACCAGTGCACTGATCAGCCAGCTTACGG
Source organism: Allolobophora icterica (assembly GCA_963556255.1). Classification (NCBI taxonomy): domain Eukaryota; kingdom Metazoa; phylum Annelida; class Clitellata; order Crassiclitellata; family Lumbricidae; genus Allolobophora; species Allolobophora icterica. The sequence continues at coordinate 25,053,947 of OY744612.1, read as the reverse complement.
ATGCGGTCAAGCACCAGGTCAACAATTTCCTTGCCAATGGTGTAGTGACCACGGGCATAGTTGTTAGCGGCATCTTCTTTGCCAGTGATGAGTTGCTCTGGGTGGAAGAGCTGACGGTAAGTGCCAGTACGAACCTCATCTATAACACAATATCCGAACACTTGCTTTAATATCGTTGGTCTTTATATACAAATTTGCAAGTAACACAGGTCAGGCAAACCTTCAAAAGTAAAATCAGTTGTAGAAAACCATTTTGCTTAACATAAATCCATTATTTGATTTTCATGAACAGCACAAAAGTAGTGAACCTTATTTTAAAAGTTAACACATCCTATAAAACTTTATTAGACTGAAAAAAATTAATGTACACAATGCTCTGCACTTTACTTTGCAATTGGGTGAAATTTGTACCAGCTGAAGGAATCCAGCATATAAACTTACTATGTTTCTCAAATGCTATGGACAGGTAATTTGTACAGAGCTCTGCAAATTCTTATAAATTCCTTCTGCATTGTCATTACAAAGCTAATCTCTCACAATTTATTTACATTAACTGTCTGCATGTAATAATAAAAATGTATGCTAGTAAAAGTGTAAACTATTACCAATTTTTTACATTTAAGTAAAACATTACAGTATCTCACCAACTACAGTTGGCTCGAGGTCCACAAAGACAGCTCTTGGAACGTGCTTTCCTGCTCCAGTTTCGCTGAAGAAGGTGTTGAAGGAGTCGTCTCCACCTCCAATGGTTTTGTCACTGGGCATCTGACCATCAGGCTGGATGCCATGCTCCAGGCAGTACAACTCCCAGCAGGCATTTCCCATCTGCACTCCGGCTTGGCCGACATGGACAGAGATGCACTCGCGCTGAAATAAGCAAACAGTTCGTAATGTACTATTATTGTAATACATATTAAATACAGTCTATCACAGCGGTTAACAAACTTTATTTTTATTGTACCACCAGGTAAAAAAATTGAATGTTGGTGTACCACCAGCAAAGGTCAGATCAAAAACAGGCGAGTGCGAAGTCCCCTTACAATTAGCGTAGGACCATAGGTAGACAAATTAAAAATTAATATAAATTTTAAGAATGTAATCTTTGAATTTTTACAAGTACCACTTAGCGACACCTGGCGTACCACTACAAAAACCGCTGGTCTAGCAGTCGAGATACTAATTTCTAAAAGCCAGTAATGCAAGCTTACACAGCACATGATTAGACAATCCTTTGTCTTACATTCAATAAAATAAAACTAACATCAGTCAGCATTAAATTCCAGATTTTATCACACGACATAATCAGTTATTTGATTATATTTTGTGGACGAACAATTCATCGTGGGGTTACATTTTAAATGAACTTCTCGCCTGTATTTTACAAGAGAAATAATTCCAGACACTATTTCAGTAAAAAATATAACCCTGTACTTCAACAAAAGACATTAGAGCACGATCGATAGTAACTCTGGCGAGAACATTCTTTAAAACCAAACTGGCATGCACTGTATTTTGGCGCGATTACTTTGTACTTATTCACGTCCTTCAACTCGTTCTGTCCACAGTTGCGCTACAAGGATTAGTGCCATAACGCGGAAAACTATCAACGCAAATTTAAAAATGTAACTGTATCAATAATTGTCTGTTTTTGCTAAACAATTTCCTTAACAAATAAATAAGCTTGCAGCTAATAGCATGTCCCACAGCGTTTTGATAAGGAAAACAATTTCAGACATTACTCAGACATTCAAAATGGCGTCACCTTCCAATGGCTTACAGGCGTCAACTTCCAATGGCTTACAGGCCATAGTATCCCTTGAGATAAAACAAAATTCGTATACGAACAGAGTTTTAAAAAATTGACTCACCATGGTTGGTTTATTTGATTTTCGACAAATTCAACGACGAAAACTACGGCTCTTTCTTCGCCTGTACCTCACGTAGCACACAATGAAGCTGGTGAGTCACAGAATATCGTTAACCGTCAAGCCGGCGCCTTATATAGACGTTTGATCTTTAGTGCCGTGTGCAAAATCAACAAATTCAAATCATCTGCGTTCCTATTGGACAAAAATGACGTATGGTCTATAATTATATTCAAAACGGAAGAATTTCATTGGGTGGCTTTACATCGCGTCGTTAACGACAGTGTGTGGCTCGCTTTTATTGGACATATAAATGGGGTCACGGTGAGTCAACGATTCCTATTGGAGATGAGAAGACGCAGTGGATGCGTCAGTAGGGACGGTCACAATGTTATTGCGTTCGCGCTTAGACAGAGCTCGTGCTTGCAAGCGCTTAGCAGAAGCGTGTTTCAACCATAGAGGTATATAATACCTCGTGCTTATATTATATCTCATTGGTTTCAACCGATTTCGACAAAGGGGTGTAGTTGAAATCAGCGCTTTGATAATATTTTAGATTTCCATTCGAGTCTTCCACTCAGTTAGCAACGGTAGCAACCATTTGAGTATAATCTGGATCACCCTTGAACTTCGAACGTTAGCCTATTGCGTTCGCTTTTAGAGGTCGCGAGCGCTTAGCAACAGCGTGTTTCAACGAAGGGGTGGAGATGAAATCGGCACTTTCATAATATTTTAGATTTGCATTTGAGTCATCCACACAATAAGCAACCACTTGAGTATAATCTGAATCACTCTTGTACTTCGGTTTTGACCCCGAGATTAAACAAACCCTATTACTTTTCTGTTCTCATTCTGAATTTTCCGTGGACAAGACGGCTCTGGGTAGACGCCCTGTTTCTGTTGCTTGCTCAAGTCTGGAACCTTCGATCCTGCTAAAGTTCGTTCTGGCCTTCATATCCCGCCTGAAAACTCTTCTTTTCCTAGACTCATTTCCTTCGTGACCTGCTTCCGTATCGTCTTAGACTTTCTTAGACTTCCGGTAGCGCATTGGTTTAGATCTGGCGTAGAGTGCGAGAGGTACAGAGATCGAGTCCCGTAGGCGGACAGCTTTGTAGGCTGCAATTTGCGCCGTGTAAAATACACTGCTGTCTGTTCTGTTAGTAGTTAAGATTTATCGCATAACATGTACTTGTACAGCGCAGTGCGTTTGCAGGCGCTTAATTAAAGTAAAAATATTATTATTATTATTATTATTTATTGCCTTTCGACTTGACTCGCCTTGGATTCTTGGCTTGCACAACGATTTTGCTTAGGGTCCATCCATATATTACGTACGCATAGAGGGGAGGGGTAACCGAACTGCATGCGCTTGCGTACGCTTGCGATAATGTACGTACGCAAATTGATTGGCCTTCAAGTGAGCTAGAGTTCAGTCTTTCCAGCTATCTGGTACTACCAGAGGAAGTAGGACTGTGGGAGAGGTGTCACTTGTAGGCCTATGCCACCTTACCTCTGAACGCTGTTATTAAACTAGCACACAACTCAACAGTCCATAGATTACTCATCCTTCAATCCGAGTCACAGAATATCGTTAACCGTTTATTTAACGACGCCGTCGTAACGACGATGATTGGCGTCCGTTAACCGTCGAGCCAGCGCCTTATATAGACGATTGGTCTTTAGTGCCGTGTGCAAAATCAACAATTCAAATTATCTGCGTTCCTATTAGACAGAAATGACGTATTGTCTATAATTAGATTCAAAACTAATTATTTAATTAGTTCTAATTTTAATTACCTAATTAGTTCGGCTGAGCATACTCGACTGGAACGGTTCCTTGGTCGGATGGTGCGGGCTGGGTTTCTTCCAACTGATACCCCTTCACTGGACAGAATGGCTGACGCAGCAGACGAAATTCTGTTTAGGGCTATAATATCTAACAAACAGCATGTTTTGCGATCATTATGCACTGAAAGAGAGGACACAGGGCACACTTTGAGACCTAGATTGCATCCGTTTGCCCTTCCTATCAAAGACAATAGGAACTTTCTGGCTCGGATGACGTATAAAAACAGTTACTGATAGCTGGGACTAATTTCGCAATGTTAGTCCCAGCTGATAGTAATCATTTTGACTTGCATGACGTTTTAAAAAACGTGTTAATTGGCATGTAATCAGTACCCAAGTGAATTGTACCTCATTGCGTTCTGTCAGTGAGAATTTATGAATAAACGAAGATGTATATAGGCCCCTATAAAACGGCATAGGACCCACACTAGTCTAAGGTGCACACAGTCGCTGCCTGGGCCTGTGTAACCGACACATCCTGCAGCTGGTCTTGGGGGGGGGAGGTGGTGCGTCAACTGTACGTACGCAGGTGGGGATGGAAAAAACTACGCGTGCGTTCATGGAGGGATGGGTCCAATTTTCCCGGATTTTTCCGTGCGTAATATATGGATGGCCCCTTAGTGGCAACCATCGACTGATGTCTTGAGCATTATGATGTTGGCGCTATAGAAGTTCTTAGCTTAAATTAGTGCTTACTAAGCAGACGTTATCCGTATTTTGTGTTAACTCCAAATTTCTCAAGGGAGCGCAGGGCAGTCTAAGTGGAAGAGCTGCATCATGTCAGAAGTATGTGCATAGTCCATGAATGTCAGCTGTGGTCTGCATTTGGTGGGGCGCTTGGGAATACAATGGCTCAAATTTTTTAAACTGGGCAACTTATTTCTTGAGTTGGCCACATCCTCTCGTAACGTGGTGTTGTTTATAATTCTACCATGTCCAGTGTTTTTTTCTGGAAAAAAGGTTCCGGAACACAATAATTATGGGCGGGCTAAAATCTCGAGAAAAACGGGATTGGGGGTTGGGAGGGTCTCAATAAACACTGAAAACAGTTCAAAACACTGAAATTAAATTAAAATAACTAAATTACTGTTTTTATTATTAAAAGAAATTATTTTTTAGTACCTGAAAAAAGGTGCCGGAACACCGCTCCCACTGAAAAAAAGCAGACTATGTCTCTCACTGACTACGTAAATGGTATTTGTAAGTCGTCATATACATTTGTACTATTGTTATTAGTAACTTCTATCACGCCAGTGTCTAATGCACAAGGCAAGGTCTGATGGCACATCAAAACCATTGTGACACATGCAGAAGTAGGTGCTATGTCACCATGTCTTTAAAGATATCTCTGGTACAGGCATTGGTCTCGAGTTTCCTCGATCACTGTAACTCAATTCTTGTTGGCATCACAAAGCCAAACATGCTGGAACTCCGGAGTTTAAAAATCTTTGGCTACATCATAACTACTATGTCGCAATTAGAACATATAAGCCCTGTGCTTAAATCTTTGCATTGGCTTCTTTCAGTGATTGATTAACAATCTGCCACCCACAGACAAGTTTTTCTGCTCCCCAAATATTTATTTTCAAAAAATTTAATATTAACTAACATTATAATTATATTTATTTATTGGCACGATGCAGTTTTAAATAAAATTTAACGTTTAATTTGTGCCGCTCTCTGGAATGTGCTGACCCACATCATGGCCTTGTTGGTTGCTCTAGTAAAAATATTCTTTCAAATTGGGACTCATAATATGGTATAAAACATTCACCTCTGGCCAACCACAAAAATCAGTCCTATGATAGATCTGCGAAAGCCGCTATCCGCATCTTCTCGCTTGTCGCGCTTTGCGAATCGTGTTCTATGCCATGTGCCTGAAAAAGCTCTGTGTGCTTTTGCACTGTGGCAGAGATTGTACTGCTGCCGTTCTCCTGAACGCCTCATTACCGAGATGGTCCACACAGGGAATCTGCACGATTCTCCGGAGGCTCTACATGTCCAAACTGTCAAGCTTCTTAATTAGGCCTCTGTAGCCCAAATACAAAGCTTCACAGCTTCAACAATGCATTAATAAATATTTCACGTTAAAAGTTTTTGTGTCGAATGTTTTCCACTGTATTTAATATCACACAACTTCAGGAGGTACATCACATTACTCCAATGGTTGACCGTGAATTGAACTCATAATAATTTAACTATATGTATTTCTGTTAGGTAGCCAAGCTCCAACACCTTTTACAAGTTCTGTAAAGGTGTTACCATATGATCATTCACTATGGATTATGATCATGAGAACTATTCAGAAGCATGCATCCACAAACATACACATATATACAAAACCAACCAGAGAAGACGAATGGCCCAGCCAAATCCAGACAGCAAAAAAACTAATTTATTTCTCCGTTTTTTTCTAGTGCACTTCTATAGTTAAATATTTCAACAGCCAATGTACACTAAGGGGTCTATGCAGATATTATGGTAGGTTTAATCCGGCTGGCTTTGTGTTAAAAGATTAGCTTTAAATCAGCCAGGTATACAATGACCTCTGTATAGTACGGTCAGCGTAATGCACAGACCATCAGTCATAATCGCTTCAAGTGAATGTAGTAAAATCATAATTCGTGGGAGAAGCCCAGTTGAAATCCATTGGGTTAGGAAAACCAAAGTCAAACTATTGTAATTAGGCAAATTGAAACAGACTAGTCTTAATTTAAGTTTAGTTCTGAACAACATTACAGAACTGACAGATTGCACTGAGTAGGGCAGCAAATTTCAAAGCAACTGTGAAAAACAACAGTTTCTTGCTAAAATCACTTGACTGTGAACAAAGTGAAAAGACAACAGCCATGAATCCTAAACTGTAATTTACATAACGCCCCAAGCCTCGATCAAGGTCACCACCAAATTCACTTTGGATTCAGTCATAATTGACAGTAAATTAACACGATTTGTCCATGAACAGGAGAAGACAGTAGAATCGTCTTAGTCATTGTACGATGATGACAATTCGACTACTGGTTCAGCTGTTCAAGAAGATCTTCCTTGTGCTGGAGCAGTTCAGCGTATCGCTTCTGCAAATCTCGTTCACGCTCCGTTTGGCGCATCACGTCTTCTGTCAGAGACTGAAAACAAACAAAAAACTTCAAACAGCTCGTTCATAGATGATCATGCTAACTGGTGTCTGGCTCATCATTCAAAGACCACACTAATAGCCAAATACTGGCTGTCGGTCTAATGTCCAGAATCTCGTCCGATCTAATGACCTCTATAGCACTGTTATCATAAAGCAAAAGGCATCAATCAATGGTTACTTCAACTAGTTAAAAACTCGCAGTCCATTGGAGAAGCCTGGTTGAATCTGATTGGTCAAGGAAATAGACGAGGTACGGTCAGAAAATCACACCTAAGTTTATTAGTCCAAATGGTTTAGGGTTTAGTCACAGGAACAACTGAACAACCAGACAGTCTGTTCTGCCATGGCTTAAAAACAATCTTTCATTTGCACACAATGTACCATGGATTAACCCCAACTTTAACTATTAATTGGTATTGTATTGTATTGTATCTAAACATTTATAAAGCGCCTCTCACAGTATTCGCTAATCAGAGGCGCTCCCAGTGCGAAAGACCCAGTGAATAGAAAGAGGTTTTAAGACAGCGGAACGAGGCACTTGGGCCACCAGCTAATAAAGAGGCACGTGTCAATGGAGGAAGTTGATTCCATAGAGCAGGACCAATGCAAGAAAAGGCTCGAGTTTTGGCCATAGAGGTCCTGGCTCGTGAAGATCATGTCGATTAAGCGATCGCAATGGACGGAGGGAAGTAGCTGAAATTGGCAGACGAACAATGTCACAGAGGTACTTGGGTGCTAAGCCTGTACAGGACCGAAGGAATAAAGTGAGAACCTTAAGCTGAATCCGAGCAGTAAGGGGAAGCCAATGAAGATGATCGAACATGAAAGAGGAAATATGAGACCAGCGAGGAAGTCGGGCTATTAATCTGGCTGCAGCATTTAAAACAGTCTGGAGGGGGGAAAGACGGACTTTTGGCAGCCCAATCAAATCAGAATTACAGTAGTCAATTCTGGAGCAGATGAAGGCGTGGATGATAGTGGTAAAAACGGAGGAGGAGACAGAGCGTCGGATTGCTAAGAAGTGTACTTAATACAGTGCAACCTGTTTATTCATCGTTGTTCGGAGCTAAAACTATTATGACTGTTAATGTACTGTGGGTTAAGAGCAGAGTTTCCCAAACTGTGGGTCGCGACCCAAAAGTGGGTCATGAAGCAAATTTTTGTCTATAAATATTTAGTTTTCGGAGCAACATTACTTACATCGTTTCATTACATAAGTACAACAGTTGCTTTTGGATTGCAATAAATTTTAAACTGTTTTTACCTAAGCTTCCTTTTAACACTTTAAATATGCCAATTTGTAAATCCTGTATGTAAATCCGAATATTGCGATGCCAATTTACGAAGCAAATTTTAATACACAATGCTTAATTTTACACATTGGGGACCGACGGGTTAAGAGGACCATACTGAAATACAGTAGGGCATGATTTACAATCTTAGTGTGGCTACAAAGCTCAAAGACATAAGCTGTCTGATGTGAAGGCACTGGCACTGTAGCCTGCTATCAGATGATTTTGTCCAATTACCTGGAAAGGCCACATTGCAGAGCTGTCTGGTTATGGGCAAAAGTGACTGATTTAATGACAATTTATGTTTTTGGCCACAATAACAACTAATGTTTCCACACTTTATTTCACAGCGTGAAAGCACCTGGAATTGAACTGCCAAGTGTATACATACACTGCTGTTGTCAACTTGTCACCTTGGCTAAGCTCCTGTCAGTGTCAAGTAGCAGGGAAATGTTGAAAATAATGATGATGTGATTAAATGCAATACCTCGACACGTTTCGTTATGGCAATGTCTTCTATCTGACTGAGTCGATCAAAAGTCTTCAGTTCTACGTATGTTTGGTCGATCTGATCAAAGACATCCTGGAGCTGCTTTACCAGTGTCTGATTAATGTTCTATGAACACAGAACAACACGTACTATTACTGTTCTAAGAATAAAAAAGTCTCATTGATGCTCTAAAGATATAAAAAAGCATGGCTCATTATCGTATCTAGAATCTTATCTAGAAATTTATAAAGTGCCTCTTGTAGAATGACTATTCAGAGGCGCTCTCAGCACAGAAGCCCCAGGGAAACAGAGATGCCTTTAGGGAATGAGACTGATATGGAGAAGCCAAACATTAGTTTGGCCGTGAGTGGGGGAAGGTCATTCTAGATCGAGGGACCCACTATGGCAAATGTGCAGTTCTGGGCCAAGGCAGTTCTAGTCGTGGAAACAAACAGATCAAGCCGATTCACAAAGCGTGACAAGTGAGAAGATGCGGATAGCGGCTTTCGCAGATCTATAGTTTGAGAGACATTTTGGGGCAGTACCCTGCTGAGATTTGGAGACAAGGAGGAGGATCTTATAACGGATGCGTGCGGCAATAGGGAGCCAGTGCAGGACATCACGCATGTAAGCAGAGATTTGGGCAGAGGGGGAACATTAACGTTCTAAGAATACGTGTCTGAACGTGATTGTAGTAAAACAGGACCCGATGATCTAAGCACCATATCAATGAAGTCGACAGTCTTAAAGGCAAACAGGGATGCAAGCACACAGACAGGTATGTAGATACAGACAGATACAGTTTGCTCAGCACATATTCTTGTTATATATCATTATCTTGCAACTTCTGTGGTGCTGGTGTCTATTGTACAAGGCATCAACCGATGACAAACCAAAACCATGCTGTGATCAGCATACATTCGTGTGTATGGCGACGTCTTAGCTCGCTAAGCTGCGACTAGTGTTAGTCAACCTTTGAGCTTTGTGTAAGTTGGCTAGTCGGTACTTAGCGGAGATAAATAACATAACGCATGGTGTTTGAAAGTCCAACAGGTAAGCAGAAAGATAGGTAGACAAGTGTTGTTCATGTTTACCTGAAAACCAGCCAACAGGACCTTCAGTTTTTTCTCCATCTTAGCCGCATGTTTTGCCTCCTTTGCCATGTGAAGACGGTTCATCTAAAAAAGAAGCACTGGCTTTTACATAAAATCTATCAGAAAACTGTCCACAAGTGCAAATCATTTTGCAATCTGTGTTAACCAAGTATCGCAATGAGTCTTAGACACTGTACCAGGCTTAGGGAGGCACTCGTACGTTGTGGACGATGGCCACAGTGATTCAAACAGTTCGCAATTCAATCTAAGTCTAACATAGGCTGCAGAGGTGAAAACCAAAGCGTTAGCAACTTGGCCAACTTTCACCCACCACCTGACCATGTCTAAAGCCTTTATTACTATAATGCAGCACATATATGCCACAACAGGTGGCAAAACCTACTAGTTTATGCAGGTTAGTACACACAATGCTATATGTTATATTCTGCTCTACATTAAGTGTTTCCACATAAATGCAAAAGTCATCACCCATACTGGCAGCTGGCTACGTTAGAAATGATGTAGATTAAAACTTCACAGAACTTTAACCACGGTACATATCAACCATGACCAGCACACATCAAGCGAAGGTCGAAAAGCAAAGCAAAACATGACCGCTCACACTGGAGGAGTGGAGCCAGAAGTTTAAAATCAATCAACATTTCATGTTATTCAAGATTCTGCGTTTTTGTTTAAGCAACATTTTTGCATTATCAGGATTCATGATGTAGGAACTAATTTACGTTCGAACCCACTGATGCTGGAACAACTATGCATCCTTTTTGTGCTGATCAACATTTGATGTTAAATTTTTGTGACGGTACCATTCTGCAAAAACTTCCAAATGCACATAAACAAGTGTAATACATCTACCTTTTAATTTTAGGAAAGGTTTACGTTACATGGCTTAGTTTACTATAGCTCACCTCGAGCCTCTTGTCTAGTGACTCGATTTTTTCTTTCTTGCTCGCCAGAGTCGCCCTTGTGAATCGTTTGGCAGAGGGAATGTAAAGCACCTGGTCATAGCACTGTTCCCAGACCTGACTGTACGTCTCAAGGGACATATCACCGTGACCCATCTTCTGCTTCACGTAATCCATCTCATGTTTCACAAGATCCGAAGCCTGCACAGAACACAATCTCACTGATTGAATAAACCAACATCCGATCTAATCAATTGACTTCTGTAGCACATTATCAAAATGTTCAAATCATCGACTGATGATCCTTTCATGCAAAATCAGTCAAAATTATCATCCATTGGAGAAATTCAGTTATAATAATAATAATACGATTTATAATGTGCTGTAGCACGGCCAAGGCCGAAGAAATGGGCGCTGTACACGAGTTACAAAAGTCAATGACAGTCATATGATCATATCTCCACCTTCATGGTTGAACACCTCCATTGGCTCCCTCTCTCTGCCCGTATACAATTCAAAGTGCTTATTCTTGTGCTTAAATCTCAGCTGGGTCTTGCTCCACAGTACTTACGTGATCTGTTTAAACGGCCTCATTCTGCTGCTTCGCTGCGTTGTCTCCGATCTTCTGATCGTCTTGACCTCTTAGTTCCTCGTGTCAGGACAACTATGGCTCAGTCCAGGTCCTTTGCCTGCATAGGTCCCTCACTTTGGAACCGACTTCCTCCTTCTGTCCGCACCACCATTCTCTCTGGTAGCGTTGCTTCTTCCTTTTCTCACCTTAAATCCTGCTTTTTCTCTCGGGGTCTCGCGCACTGGGAGCGCCTCTGAATGGTATATACCGCGAGAGGCGCTTTATAAATGCCCATATACAATACAATACAATATGAAAGTTTTAAAAGATATTTCTTCAGCTGTGAGATATGTCTACAGTTGTACCTGAAGCAGACGTTGGCCCATTGGAATGTAACTGACAAGTGCTGGAAAGGCAAGACTGCCACGCTTGAAACAACCCGACAGCTTATCGCACTTCCCCCAAGGGAAAAATTAGCAGATTTTCACTCAGCAGATTTCTTCATTAGAGGGGTAGAACCACATGCTCCTATCACCAGTCTAGACACTGCTCAACTACCATGTTAAATAGCAGTATTCCTGAGCAGATCCTCTAAAGGGATATACAATTTTTTATTCTGTTCGTAATTACATTACCTTGGCCAAATCCTCTTCGGGGAACTGTTCATAAGGACGATCTTTGAGGTAGGCCATATGTTCCGCCTGATTGGATGCCATGGCAGCTGCCGCAACCTTCTTGCTGACATCTGCTGGTTCAAGCGGATCCTTCATCAGGTCGTAGTGAAGCATTGACAGCATCTCGGCCTTGATCAGTTCCTCTGCCTACAGAGAAAAAAAATACACCAGGCGACTCCTTTTAACGCTCTTTGTTACAATAAGAACTCCAGGTAATCTGATCTGGGAATGAATTCAAATTTAATTCAGATTAATAACCCGATTTTCACCTCAGCTAAAGTTCCAGATATATTTGTTCTCTCTTCAGATCGTTTGATACTGACTCGACATCTTATAGAAAAAAATTTAATAAAAATAAAAACCATCAAACCTTTTGTAGTTCATTCAGTGGGGGATCAGCTGTCGCAACCGGTCGCAGAACGGCATTGTTGACCTCATGAGGTCGGGGCAGATTTCGTCGGATCACCTGGGACCGGCTCTTCAACTCTTTTTCCCCTGTAAGAGTAGCACTTTGTGTATGACATGATCATCTCAATCTAAATTAACAACTTTGTATGACTTCCAAACACACAACATTAGAATGCACTATTCAGAAGCACTGCATGCAACACACAACGAAACTTTCCCACCATACTGTTCTATCTAGTATGGCAGGGCCATGCTCTAGATCAGCGGTTCTTAAAGTGGTGGTCCGCGGACCGGCGCTGGTCTGCGGAGCTCTGGTCACCGGTCCGTGAAACAGTCCTTAAAAAGTCATAATTTTCAAGTAATTCGCGAAAATGCATAATAAACGGTTTCAATTGGCAACAGTAACAAGAATATAGTTGCTATAAAGAGTGACGATGTTACATGAAGTCTAATTTTTAATATAACATGTCAAACATGTAAGCTTATGTGGAAAAGCACCGGTCCGCGAAATGGCTAGTTAAGCAATTACCGTTCCGCAGCATCAGAAAGTTTAAGAAACACTGCTCTAGATGTCATTGCAAAGCATCCTTTCCTTCCAGCTGACTTTGTAATTCAGAACATTAAACTCTGTCTTTCTCAACATTCCAACACATTACTCTAACACAATGCAATACATTGCACAATTTAATATAAGTAAGTAAGTAAGTAAGTAGCCTTTATTTGCATATGACAAGCGCACATGCATTACATGTATACAATGATTACATACATTTTGAAAACAAAACTATAACATGAAAACAAACCTATAACATGAGCAGCTTATAAGGTCACTGGACCTGCAACCTGGAATGGCCTTCCTGTTGCACTTCGCCTGGTCCCTATGACTCACTCTACCTTGTTTCTTGCAAACTTAAAAACTACTCTCTTTAGCCGTGGTTGGACTAGGAGCGCTCCTGAGTAGATAACCTTGAAGGGGCGCTATATAAAAGCTCATTAATAATAATAATAATAATTTACCACTAGATATAATTAAAGATGCATCGATTAATAAAGCTGCTCTTAAACAATTTAGATTTAACAAGAGGCAGCATGAAAGGATGCCCTCTCTTGCGGAGTGAGTACTTGTCCTCACGAGCAGGTGGCAAGAGCTGATGAATGCAGTGGCCAAAGAACTGCGACTTCTGGAAGAGCTTCCTGTCTGCTCGAGCAATCAGCTCTTCTGCAGTATGGGCCTTCTCACATAATTGCCATCTGTGGGCCTTTTTCAGAGCTGCATTAATGCACGCAATGTCATGTGAGGTGAGAAATCCAGCGTAGGCAGGTAAAGCATACATGATTCTTGAAATAACAATCGCCTGAAAATGACATTGACCTTCGAGATATGTAGGCCCTGCTGCCTTAACTGGTTGAGAAGGAAATACCGCTGGTTTATTAGACTGAGAATGTAGTTAACATGGTTTGAAAAAGAAAGTTTAGACTGTAGAATGACTCCAAGCAGCTTGACACTATCCAGCTGCTCAATACCGGGTAGGAGCAGACAGTGGTCTAAAGGACGTTCCATCCCAGCCTGCCTGAAAATTATCTCCTTGGTTTTGGAGACATTTATGTTTAGCTTATTTAGTGTGGCCCACAGCTTAATATGGTGAGTTAACTTACTTCATGTTCTTATAACACATCTCATTGCATTAAAAAATGCCATATACTAGCTGCAGTATACCAGCTGCAATATACTTAGCCTTTCATCATTTGTAGTGTATTAACTCACGAGAATATTTTTGCAATACATTAGATTACAAAATGCAGTGTATTACGTTACTGATGCATAAGTAGACAAGACACCAATATGGACCTACTTTCCGCTTTGAGCTGTGCTTCCCGTCGATTATCCAGATCCGCCTGGTCTGGGATGAAAATCGACTCAGTGTCATCCTCTGTTGCTTCTTCCTCTGGCTCCGGCATAACAATCTCAAAATCATTCTTTGGAACTGGAAGACTTGCCAAGCCTCTTTTGAAGGTATCCTTAAACTCTTTCTGCAGAAATATGTAAAAGCCATCATAAATTTTTACCACTTAGTCACACAATTTTGTTTATTCGTTCATTCATTCATATCGGACATTTATACAGCGCCTCTTCAAGGAGAACTACTCAGAGGTGCTCCCGACTCCAGCATGGCTGAATAAAGCGGTCTTTAAGGCAAGAAAAAAACATGGAAGAAAGGTTTTGCGAAGCAAGCGGAGCGCTGTGGGAAGGCTATTCGAGGTTAGAGGGCCCACCACTGAGAAGGCCTGAGGCAGAGGTACAGGCAAAAGGAACAGAGTGCAAGCCCTGCTCAGGGCAGTGTAGAGATTGAGAGCCCTGCTTGCTCGGAACGGGGCAGCAGAGCATACGGAGATAGAGTGGAGCAAAGTCCAGCAAGCAGTGTCAGACTAAGGCAGCCAACCTATACGTGACATGCTGCTCAAGAGGGAGCCAGTGGAGAACATCACTCATGTAGTTTATATAGTAGCCTGTTTGCACTATAGACTAGTGCGTAGTGTGCCAGACTTGTCATCCCACAGACGGAAGGTTCAAACTCGTGCCAGTAGTCATCAATGAAAGGGGTACACTGACTTACACTGTCGCTAAGAATAAAATAAAAATTCACTAAGCAATAACAACAACAGCAGACTACCTGACGATACTTTGTGTATTCTGGATCTGCGATTTCATCTTCCTGGTTGATACTCAGTTTGTCTCTGACCGGCGTTCGCAGCGGCGTCTGAACAGCGCCAGCTTTCCCAGGTCGTGGTGTCGTGCCGCTTGGGGTCATTCCTCCAGGAGTCGCTCCTGAAAAGTTACAAAGGAGGCCAGGCATGAGAGGCTTAAATTAGGTCACTTCATAAAATAGGACAATTACAACACCAATGAGGATCTCAAAAGTACCATAAAAACATACAAAATCCACAACAGAAATTAAGAATAATCCTTTCAAGTGTTTAAGTGAGACATTAAAAGGGTGCCATATTAAGCATATTGATACATTTATATAGAGTTTATTATTATTATTATTATTATTACTATTATGGGATAAAAATTACAGGACAAAAAATTTATGTCAGGAGTATTATTATTATTATTATTATTATTATTATTATCAATTTTTAATGTTATTATGACTAAGAAAACTAACCACTGCCCTCGATGGCTGGTGTTCGAAACGGTGTAGCGAGTACGGTGTTAGGTGTCTGTGCAACCTGGTGTTTGGGAGTAATGCCACTGAAGTCACATTCATGAAGAGGGGTATTAAGTCCACCCTTCAGTGGTGTATCAACATTTGTCAAAGCCATTATGTTTTGGGCTTCCTAAAGAAAACAACAAAGCAACAAGTATCAATATATGCTAATGTATATCAATGTACAGGGTGCAGCAAAATAAAGTAATCCCCTGCAGTGTTTGGTTGATATCTCAAGAACGAAGTTGGATTTTTATAAGAAAATTTACACGGCCATTGGTCATTCATATCTACGTACAATTGCCAAATTACATTATATTATCACAACAATTGACTAAGTTATGCTATTTGAACAGAGACAAGCCCACGCTTTATAACGTGCAAATTTTACGGTTGCGTTATTGGTTGTACTGTAGGATTTATTATGAAAACAAAAAACAGGGCACCAGCTTAAAAGCAACGTCATCACAGTGACATAAATTCATCTGGCAGAGGAACTTGTAAATAAAGAACTCATATTTAGCTGGAAAGGTATCACAAACTCCAGCCGAAGCCAAAGACAATCGCCGAGTTGAAAGCCGCTTTGCAGTCAATATGGGACGATATGCCACAGGCGCCGATCAACAAGGCCATCAAGAACTTTACCAAACGGCTGAAGGCATGCGTGCAGGCCAATGGTGGACACTTTGAACACTTAATGTAAAATTGAAAGTGCAATTCGTAAAGCTTTGTTGTAAAAATATTTCAAGTTGCACCATTTATTTTTCTTGTTTATTTACAAAGTAACTATTTTTAACCATGTAAAATCGTGGGGGGTGTCGTGTTTGAAATAACATAACTCTGTCATATTTCAAGATTGTTAAATAACATTTGGAAGTTATATGTAGATGTGAACAGACAATATCATTACCAAGTTTTATATAAAAATTCTAAGCGGTTGCTACAGAATTTGCAACACACTGCAGGGGATTACTTTATTTTGCCGCACCCTGTATATATTAATACACATATATTAACAATTAAAATGAAACTTATTAAGCTTTTATAAATTTGTACAATGAGATGTAGTTGAAAAACTTTCACAACAGCACACTGTCATATTTCTGTGTACTTAAATTTGGCTGCATCATCAAGACAATATCAGCTCCACATTAAGCTATCTTAGAACTGTAAGCATGTAAATATATTCAATAAGACACTTGCAGTTAAAATTTCATTGCACCTTGCTATGGCTCCCAAAATCAGCATTACAGTTAGTCTCTGGTGTACTCTGTCAAACCGTCTCTACCAACCATGAGAATGTTGTCCTGTGACGCTGGTGTTCTTGGCGTCCGAAGGCTCGACAGACGGTCACTTGTAGATACGGAATAGTCGTTGAGGAGTGACTGCGTGGGGCCGCTCTTGAGGCCGGCATCCTCGACCTGGGCCCTCGCAGCCTCGCTTGCCTGGCCCACTTTGATGATTGTCTCAAGCTCACGGTCAGAGATCTGCGGCTCTGGCAGGACCAGTTTACTGCGCTTCTTCGCTGGCTCTATGAATCTTAACAAGACAATCAGTCAAGCATCTGTAAGCAAAGCTTAATGCAAAAATCTTCACAAGTAATATAATTAATGCACGAATTTTAACAACAAAACTAGAGTAACTCTTCAGAGGTGCTTGTGGAACACTATTCTAAAAACTGCAAACCTATAAGAAAAGGCTTTGCAGCTGTATCTGTTCTCCTGTCAGACGTTTGTAGATGCTCAATACTACTTAACCTGAAGTGCATATAGTTCATAGATTTAAATGGTTAATTTGAGAACAACTCGTCTACTAATAGACAAAGAAACTTACTTGTTCTGTGCCAGAATAGCATCTGGTAGGTCATTTTCTTTCCTCTTCTTCAGTCGATCCTTATCTTTTTTCCTCTCCCCCTGTAAACCCCAAAATCCATCATTAACTGTAAATACCAAAACTATGATAAATAAATTCTAGTTTAGTACTTGGCATGCTAACACCATTTTTTTTACAAGATGTACATATTACCATCAGCACTTGTAAGAGAAGTGCCTCTGTGTGGTATTTTGTATGAGGTACCATATATTGTATTGTTGTGTTTTAAACTTCATATAAAAATTTTCACACAGAAAACCACTAGATGTTCCTGGCATACAGGTGCTTCCTCAGAAAGTAGGTACACCTCTTCCCAGATTTTGACCACAATTCTCCAGTGGACAATTAATGACTACAATTTACCTTCAAGTGACCATCAGCTGACGCCTAGTGCATAAAAGAGTGCTGTAGACGTCACTATGCTACATTAGAAAAGTGAGCTGCAGCATTTCGGCTTGTTACGATTACCCAAGAATGCATAGCAGGAGAAAGATTGTTTTTCAGCTTTCTAGCAATCAGAATATTATAGATTTATAAAATCTGTGGACCTGCAAAAAAAACTAAAAGTCAGACTCACAGCTTCCTTGTCTCTTCGGAGCTCTCCATCAAGTTCCTGTTGACGGAGTCGCTTGAAATTTGGTTCTGCTGGATCGAAAGTTTCATTTGATGTATCGTAGAAACCTAAGCAAAGGAACAGAGTCATGTTAGCTTCAACCACGACAAAGGAAAAGTCTCCTATGTCCGTACGAGGCACTCATTTCAATTTCTTTAACTTGACCAGGTCGTCGATGAATCTCAAAGTCCTGGAAATTTGGCCAATGCAGCACAGGACTTGCTGTTTATTTACCCAAACAAACAACTTGCACAAGGTCATCATGTGGAGTCATATGCGACTTAAGACAACACTTGGATCACATTCCAAGCAGTTACTGAATAGACAACTATCTGGCACAGACAGAAATGTTTATACCAGCTATGAAAGTACAGTATCCATAACATATAAAAGGCTTGATCCGTCCATCTGTCATGGTGTAACGCTCTGATTCATGCTACCCCACACGCCCGAGCTCGCTTCCTCGACTCAGCCGTCGACGCCAGAGGTCGCTTCCTCGACTCGGCCGTCGATGCCATAGGGCGCCAGACGAAAGAGGGTGCCTCCTCGACTGCAAAGCAGTCGACGCCAGACACCAGAGGTTTGGAGTGGGAGTGACTGCAGCAATGTTGGTGTGTGTGGGGGCAGGCGTTTGCCTGCGTTTGATGCGGATGTGTGCGGTTGAGGCGGCATTTACTGCAGCAGTATATTGGTAGATGTAGGGGCAGGCATTTGCCGCCTTGGCTACATGCATCTGTGTCGGACATGGGGGGGGGTGCCTGCCCCTGCATATGCCAGTGTACTGCTGCAGTTGTTTTCACTCCAAATGTGACTTATAATAATCAAGCATTTCAATAAACAAATTCAGTCCTCTTCCTATCAATCCATTCATTTTCTTTATCAACCTGTCATTATTATGACAGGTAAATACTCTAGTATATAAAATAATCATCCCTCCATACCTAGAGCTGGCTTCTTTTCAAATGGTACTTCATTCAAGTAGTCGACACCTCGCTTCTTTCGGCGCTTCTCCCGGACACTGAAAAATTGCAAAAAAAAACTTTATTCTTTTTGTTTGTTCGGTCTGCTTCTCTCGCTTCACAAGTCATCAATTAAATCAGAGAACTTTTACTGTACAGCTGTAAATAATTCAAATTACTTATAGTATGCCAGCATTACTTTTTACTTTTCGCAAACGTGCATTACTTACAGTAAGCACACATCATTTACATTTATGCCAGCATTACTTTCACTACGCAAACATTACTTACAGAATGCTAGAATTACTTACAGCTTTCCCATATTGCTCACAGTATGTTTGCTGTTGGATGAGATCAGAACACATGCTATACGACCATTATTCTAAACTGGAGATGAATGACAACAGCTAACTTTGAAGATACGGTCAAGTGTGTTATGATAACGGCACTAAAGAAGTCATTAGAGCAGATCGGAATTGCTTACGGAATGCCAGCTGCACGCAGTTCTCTGCGTTTTTGAAGAGATGCCAACCGCCTCGCCTCCTCCAGTTGCTTTTCTCTTGCTTTTCGCTTTGCCTTTTTACCCTGTGTGTTTGCAAGACGTGCACGAGCTTCTGACAACATCTCCAGCTCTGCAACAGAAGTTAAACTTTAAACAGATTCCTCGGTGTCAAACTCCAGAAAAATTTCATTGTACATTTCCTCTTAAATATTTGGCTCAGTGCTTATGCGATTACAGTCTTGATTTGGCTCTGTATTGATAGCATCTTAAGTCATGTGTGTTTAGTTTAGTTAAACAGCAATGCAAGCAGTGCTCTCGGAAGGTTCTCAAAGGGTGTTGTATGTTTTGATACACATGCACATGCTGTTGTATTACTACAACCAGCAATTGATGTATGGTCTATTATAACAACTACAAAATACAATACAATTGAAATTGCATAATGTGTTCTGGCAAAGTTTAGTTCAGAGGTTAACTTTTAAAACACGACCAAGGAAACACTATCAACCATACACAGACTGGAGGACGTAAGGTTTAAGTTTAAAGCAAAATGCAGACTCAGCAAAAGAGCTGCAAATTATGCAAGGAGGTAGAGTACTGTACATGTCTCCAGATTAGATTAGATTAGATTAACTATAATACAATACAACACAATACAACTACAACACAATAGAATCACCGCACTACACTTACCATCTTCGTCCATGTCAACTGGATCTGGTCTGGCAGGCTTTGTTTCAGGATTTGGGTCAATCTCGCCTGGTTTCAGCTTTCGCGGATCATCCTCCCCAAGATCTTGGTCTTTCTGCTGAGCCTTGTCCCTGAATGTAATCATAACGCACTCAGAAATCAAGTAACTTATGCCAACAGGTTAATACAGAACAGTAAATCACAACTAGTAACACAATAACGTTCTTGCTTACCAACTGTAGCCCCACTTCTGCTTTCCCTATCCTACTGGCTTCAACTGAATTTTTCCCACACATTGCAATTTTTGACTGGGGTTTCAGTTGACTGATGTTCAGGGTATTACCTCATTATGGTTTGGTTTTGGCGTGCCACTGGTTGATGCTTTGTACATTAGACACTTGTACTATAAAAGTAGCTAATAAATTAACTGAAGCAGCAAACGACTTGTGCACTGCGGTAATGGTGTTACAGAACTCAATAGATTAGGTGTGTTACAGCAGACACAAATAAACTGAAGGTGACTATAGATAAAAAAAACGAGAAACAAAGAAATTTTTACAAATTCACCCTATAAAACTATACGAGAAACAAGTGTTTTGTTTTATTACAGCACTGAATGGATTTCGACTGAATTTCTCCAATGGATTAAGATTTGTAACCGTGGTTCAACTTGAAGTGACCAATGATAAATGCCTGGTGCAATAAGATACACTACAGAAGTCATTAAATTAGAGCTGAACTGAAGAGGAAAGTCAGTTGATGTCCTGTACTATGTGAAAACTGTGGAACAGAAGTCATTAGATTAGACAAATCACTGGATGCACCTACATCGGAACTGAAAAGAAAAAGGAAAATCACAGACCTGTGCCTTGTGCAATATGAAAACTTCGCATTGGAAGCTATTAGATAAGATGCCTCATTGGATTAGATCAGAACTGTGCAGACAGTACAGTATGCCATAAAAGCACTTACAGCAACTGTTCATAATGTTCCAGGCATTGGGCCGGCGTTCTCCCGATGAATGGTGCAATCATTCTCCACTGTGTTGGCATCAGACGGGCCATGTGCAGTAGCTTCTCTTCTTCTTCTCGGCTCCATTCCGTCTTCTTGATACTCGGGTCCAACCATTCATACCAACGAGCTTTGCACTGTTTGGCTGATTTACGGTGAAGCAGTGACGCAATTCGGGCCCACTGATTTTTGCCATATTTCATAACAGCCGCCTTAAGAATTTCATCCTACAAAACACATAATTGCTACAAACATGCAACATTTTCAATCGTTATCGAACCTAGAACAGTGCTAATGGACAAATCTTAAGGTTTGTTAATGCCACATACGTATAAACAACATTGCCACCCTATTTTACAAGAGCAAATATGTCGCAGGTCTACTGGTAGTTATCTAATAAGAAATGTAAGTAAGACAGTAGGCCTAACACAGAAGTTGTTTTCAAAATACTTTTATTTCTTACATCCATTACATAGCAGAAATTTGTGACGTACGTAACACCTTCATATACATGGGACACAAATCTCAACATATACCAAATTACCTTTTAAATTTGATTGGGCACACAACGTTTTGAGTGCACATCTCAGTGTTGTTGGAATCTATAAAAATTTGTGCTCATGGACAACAAAAGAATTATACAAATGTCGTTTTCTAAGTTTTCGTAATAAAAAGAAAGTAAAATCTGGCTAAAATTACCAGATTCTGCATAATTCTAATTTAGAATATTTAATTCTAAAATACATGTTTACTTTCAATGCAGCGCCGTTATGATCAAACACTACTTGTTCTGGCTCCAAGGAGCAGCGCTACAAAATATTCTGGCATATTTTATTTCTAAAGCCACACTTCTGCGTAAGCTTCACAAAATATTGGCATGGATCATTTCAGTAGATGGAGTCTATGGCAAGATAATAACTTTATGTTAACGCCGATCGTCTACCGCTTTCACATGCGAAGTGCTCTGCATATTTTCAACTACACGCACCAGTCTATAACACTTACTTCTGTGTTTCGCCATATGCCACCTTTAATCATAATACGCGGCATCTTGACTCGTTTTTGTTACCACTGCAGTAAAAAAATCGTTAATTTACAGAAAATCACAAAACACCACAGAATTATAAATTTTCAACGTTTCTTTTCGCAAAATGGCGATTAAACCTAAAAGCACAGACGCTGTATTTGAAGATTCCAGACTCAACGAATTCGTCATCTCTGGAAACGTGAAGGAGGTAAACTCGATATTTCTATAGCGCCTAAGTTCAAGTCGTGGCAACCAGCTTATAATTCACATGCGCTTAGTCAAAACAAAACCGCAGTTAGAGTCAAATGAGTTCCGGGTCAATGTTCAAAGGTCAAACAGGTCAATGTTCAAAGGTCAAACAGGCACAGATGGCAACTTGTTGTTTAAAAGTAGCTAGTAAGCGGCCATATATTGTACCCCGTGATCGATCGAGTCGAACTGCTACGATCGACTTGGCTCGGCCGACGATCGACTCGATCGACTTTGTCGACTAGTCGACCTCTCGTCGACTAGATCGACTTGGCAAATAAGCGATCGACTTGGTCGACTTTGTCGACTTGAACTGCATCTCTTGGCAGGGGCGTAACTTTAGTCTAAAAAGTAGGAGGTACCAAATACCAATTGCTTTGGTCTAAAACGTGGGGGTACCAATTTAAATTCTTCTCCACTTTAGCTTTTCGCAAGGCGCCCATTTCGAACATATTCCCTGCCAGTAGGCCTATTCCCATTAATTTTGGCTCTCGGTTAACCTGTGTATCTAAGTATTTTCGTACTTGTGGCGGTGACAGCGTTCAATAAAATATTGATTGGCATTGTTTAAAAAGTGGGGGGTACAGTACCCCCCAGTTCAAAAAGTGGGGGGTACAGGTATACCCCTCGTACCCCCACAAATTACGCCTATGTCTCTTGGTCATGGACCCGGGAGCCATGGCGCCAAAGGTGCCAATGCTCACACAAGTTATGGCTCTGTAGAGCCGAGGCAGAAGAATGCTCACAACTTTTGGCTGGCGCTTTGTATTTGATGCTTGCTAAAGTAGTTATTGGCTTATTGTGCTATATGGACGCGTTTCATATCATGAATATGTAGGCCATGAATACTAAACTTTTCCACTGATTGTAAAAATGACAAAATATTCTTATTGGTTATATCGGATATAATGTCTAATTCTCTCCATCTTAGGTATGGCCTACTTGGCTGAGGTTAGTTCACGCTACTTTTGGAGACTTTCCGAGCCACTGCTCTTGGTCAAAACAGTGTGATTCTCCTTACAGGTTTTATTTTAGTTATAGTTACAGTTATAGTTAATGGTTTTTTATTTTAGTTATAGTTACAGTTATAGTTAGTATTATTTTTTAGTTATAGTTATAGTTATAGTTACTGGACTTTTATTTTAGTTAATTTTAGTTAGTACATAATTACAAGTGACCTCAATGGCACTCCTCCTGGTCCATATATGGGGTCATCGATTAATTATGTCAGCAAATTTGAGGCAGTTTTTGATCTCCTCCCCTTGTCATCAATTGTCAAACATTCAAGGACCCCCTATCAAAATTATGTCAGAGAAAATTACCCCACCCTCAGAATATTTCTATGACTCTAACATGCAAAAAACTGAAATTGCCAAAAAACAAAACGTTGTTATTCAGATTTTAATTTGATACTTAGGCTAATGGCTACAGTATTTGTGTAATCACTGTCTGTCAAAGATATTTAATGGATTTTTCCCATTAAAAATACAGTCTCGTTTTCGATTAAATGTGTATTCATTTTGATTTTTATTATAAACATTTATAATTTGAACATGATAAACTTTTTTATAATATTCCTTTTAACATAGAAAATTAAAATCAAAACAAGTTTCTCACTCTAAAATTAACAATCGAAAGAAAAAATTACCTTTCCATACAAAAGAAACTCGAAATATTAGATTTTCGAAAAGAAACCAGAATATTCCGAAGGAGAATATTATATATGCAGCACATTTTCTGATTTTATCTCGGAACAATAAACAGGACAGTTTAAAACGAATAAAATATCGCGTTTGATTAAATTCGCCATGTTTATCGATATTGCACTTTTTTCATTAACGAAAATAACGATGAATTTTCGTTAGTGTTATTTTCGTTATAGTTATAGTTATAGTTAATGATATTTTTTAGTTACAGTTATAGTTATCGTTAACGAAATCATTTTTGGTTCGTTAACGAACATTTTCGTTATCGTTAACGTTAACGAGAATCACACTGGGTCAAAATCGTAGCATTCAGTCCCATCCTAACATACAGACATTCGAACGTTTTGAGATCGTCGTTATAACTGACTACAGAGCTGAAATTTCCTGAAACTTGCGTATTTTTAACGCATCTTAATCTTTTCATTTTCACCGTAATACTGTGAAAAAATTATCTGCAGCTTCCACTATACGAAATCACCAAAAGGCTCATAATTTGCACTGAACTTCAAATCAGGTTAATACGGTAGTTGTGTGTTTACAAAGCATTACGTCATCACATCATGTGGGTCATTTTGTGAAGTAGCCGTAAATAGCAAGAAAATATTTCATAGTCGAGTCAAGTCGAGGAAACAACGGTCGATGGATCGACTCGACTTGTCAAAACATATGATCGACTCGACTTGCAAGTCGATTGAGTCGAAGATTTTTCGACCGACTCGACTTGGCCGAGTTTCGATCGACTTGATCGACTGACTCGATCGATCACGGGGTATATTATTGATGCGGATTGTATTTGACTCTCCAGCGACATTGTAACTCGAGATCTCTGTGTTTGTAGTGTAACAGTAGATTAGATTTGTTCAGATGATAATGTAACATGATTGCAAACAACGAAAACACTTTCATCGCCAAGTAAAAGCCATTTCAAAGGTGCTGGAGTTTGGCTGCATCAATACAGCATTGACTTGGAGTCTAATTAATTCGCAAATTTAGAGTCTTCAGCCTGCACTACGATCTTTGACAGAAATAGTGTCCTAGTACAACTGTACCACAAAGGATCGAAATGACAGCCAGCTACTCATGTTCCATGAGTAGCTGGCTGTCATTTCGATCCTTGGGCAGAATGAAGACTGTGTCGATTTCTAAGTCACTCAGCTACACTCAGCGTACGCACCATGGTGAAAGAGATGGTTTGTATTGTAATTGAATGTAAAAAATAATGCGCTGTATAATTTTCATTCCACCAAAGGCACTTCTTGTTTTAAACCATCTCAATCTAAGAATAGGTATAGGGGATCTCAATGACGTCATCAACTATCTAGTCATTGTAGTGATTGTATCAATATTTCCTGTTATAGTTTGAAATTTCTGTTAATGGATGAGCGATGATGAATGTACGCGAGGTAGTTGTAGCAGGTTAACGACATAACGTCGTGCACGCCACAACTGTGAACATTAACAAGTTTTTCAACAAACCAAAAGAGCCCGGTCGTCAAGACAAATTGCTAAAGTGGAGATATTGTTGACGGCTTTCGTGGCAGAACATAATACTGAACATAAGCTGATCATATGGCAGAACACAATGCTGAACATAAGCAGATCATTTGATAGAATATAGTAGCCTAAGCAGATGTTTCCAGACAGCACAATGGCTAAAAAAATGTCACCAGAGCGCAGTGCTGCCTATGTGATCCAGTTACAGCCAGTCTTGTTGTCCTCGAGACAAAGGTCTTGGTCTCGAGTGCACTCGAGTTCGTTTTTAAAAGTCTTGGTCTTGGTCTTGAGGTTCAAGGTCTTGGTCTTGGTCTTGAGGTTCAAGGTCTTGGTCTTGGTCTTGAGGTTCAAGGTCTTGGTCTTGGTCTTGAGGTTCAAAGTCTTGGTCTTGGTTTTGCAAGACCAAGACCAAGACTTTTGTCAATATGAACAGTCATTAATTTTAACAAACGGCAAGAATTTTAAAAATTTATCCAATAATTAAGTTTACTTACTCATACAGTTATTGCTTTAGTATTTACATGGTGTAAATGAGGCTTCACTGCTGTTTTGGACAAGTATTTTGACTTCCGGTTATTTACCATGGAATGATTTCAAAACAGACTCATGATTAATTTGTACATTTACATCCGGTTCTTGAAAAGCTGCTTTGTGTGCTAGCGATTTCAGCACTTGTAGACCGTGTTTTTTTCACATGGCAGAATTTTTATGAGACCCCACAGGTCACGTCTTGGTCAGCAAATTCTGAGGAAATTGGTTTTTATAAAATTCAACAGGCATTTGGAGTAACATTTCGCATGAAGGAGTTTTGTAAATACGAATTCGGAATTCTCTGCAGTCTCCATTTAGAGTTGTTTTGCTTGAATAAAAGAAAAAACTCATGTTTTCATTAAAATAACGAGTAGTCCGACTGGACAATTTTTAGTAAGGAATAGAAGTCTGGATACGACTGTGATTTTTTTGGGTCTTGGTCTCGGTCTTGGTCTTGAGGTTCAAGGTCTTGGTCTTGAGGTTCAAGGTCTTGGTCTTGAGGTTCAAGGTCTTGGTCTTGGTCTTGAGGTTCAAGGTCTTGGTCTTGGTCTTGAGGTTTAAGGTCTTGACAACAAGACTGGTTACAGCATTGCCCATTTTGAGCGGCTTGAAGTTATAAACATAATTTTGTCTGTCATTCATTTGGACTTTGTGCAAACGTTGCCATCAAACGTCTACCATCTTGTCTTGAAATTTTCATAAAGAATGTTTACTTCTATTCTTCGAATAGTAGTAAAAGAAATCTCCAGTTCCAGTTAATACAAGATGTAGATTAGGCCCAGAAACATAAGGCGTTGATGCTATGTAAAACACGCTGGCTGTCCCGTGAAGCAGTCATAATATGATCTTAACGAAACAGAAGTTGTCGACTTGGATGCCGACTCGCCGACAACTTTGAGTCATTGACAAGTGACAATAAAAAAATAAGTCAGTATATTTGATCCACTCATTTGAGGAATATATATTGTTATTAATGTAACTGTAAGTAGGTATGTTACTGTTAAATAGTGTTACAATGTCTCATAAATTGTGTTTATATAATCTGGGGAAATCTGGGGATTTTTAATCTGGGGAAATCTGAAAAACCTCACTGGCAACACTGTTGGGCACGCGTGCCATAGGTTTGCCATCCGTGGGCTATATACTGTTAATTTCCAAAGTAATAAATTTTGAAAATGGATGCCGAATGCCTTGTTTATGTGTTATGCAATTTGTAGGCAAGCGGAAGTCAAGTGGAAGGCAATTTGCAGGCAAGCTGAAGTCAACTGAAAGGCAATTTGTAGGCAAGCTGAAGTCAACTAGAAGGCAATTTGTAGGCAAGCTGAAGTCAACTAGAAGGCAATTTGTGGGCAAGTGTCTGGCAAGCAGTACACCATACAAAGGGAACCAAAAAACCAATATGAATATTAATCTTATTTTGTACTAATAACAATACTTATTGGTCCTAAATAATGAAATCTGACAACTGCCTGCATTTAATTCTAATATTTGAAATTGATGACGAACAGTGCTATATATCCTCTCCCGATCGTTACCTATTTGGTATCATGCCGGGTCAGTATGTATGTATGTATGAGGACACTTGATATAGCGCATTTTTAGTAACTCACAAAAGCGCCGTAATCAACGATAGAGGCTTCACACCTGCTGAGCCGACTCTGTGCACACTACAATACAACTGTATTTGATATTGCCCTCCTTCCAAAGTTCAGAAGTGCAATAAGTAAGAGGCGACAGAACATCGATGGCGCTGAGCAATTGTGAGCGAAGGACTTGCTTAAGGTCTCTAAACAGTGACCGACAAGTGAAGGCTCGAACCCGTACTCTCCGTGTTACAGGCCAAGCGCTTTATCCATTTGGCTAGTGTGCCCGGCAACAGCAAGTAAGGCAGAACAAAGTAAGAAAGGAAGAAATACATGACAGAGCCTTAACAGAACACATCACAGTGCGATCACTCCTCAATGACATGCACAAAGACAACATGTATGAGAACATTTTTTTTGAACAAACAATTTTTTTGTAAAAGAACAAAATGTTTTGCAACTGTCTCACATGAACTGTATCTTGCAACTGTTTCACATTAACTGAATCTTGCAACTGTTTCACATGAACTGAATCTTGCAACTGTTTCACATGCACTGAATCTTGCAACTGTTTCACATGAACTGAATCTTGCAACTGTTTCACATGAACTGAATCTTGCAACTGTCTCACATGAACTGAATCTTGCAACTGTTTCACATGAACTGAATCTTGCAACTGTTTCACATGAACTGAATCTTGCAACTGTTTCACATGAACTGAATCAAGTCCTGACCAGAGAGAGAGAGACGGAAGGATGATCAGTATGAGTAGAGTGGCTGGATGTTGAAGAGGCATAGGTATTTTGGGTGGGAGTATTGCAGTGTGTGAGTTTGTTAGTTGGAAGTGGATTATTCAAGTGGGGAATGACCTTTAGTGTGGACAGTGTAGCGAAAAGCAAAAGCGCCTGGGAAAAGGTGGAAGATTACAAAACAGAAAACAATACCTAAAGTTTACCGCTAAAACCTAAATAAATCATACCAGGGGAAAATGGGACGAGGTGGAAGACAAGAAGACAGAAAATAATACCTAACATTTATCCCTAACCCTAAATCATACATGAGGAAAATTGGAGAAAGACAAGAAGACAGAAAATAATACCTAAAATTTACCCCTAAACCTAAAGAAACAAAGACAATACAAGTGATGGCGATGAAGGAATGATGGTGATGGAGTGATTATGATTGGCACAGGGCCGCCTAATACCAGGCGCCTATTTCGACCCACGCCAAGCGCTAAAAGGCGAGGCCGCCGCCACCACCAACGCCGCCACCACCACCGACGTCACCACCACTACCGACGCCGCCACCACCGACATCACCACCACTACCGACGTCACCACCGACGCCGCCACCACCACCGACGCCGTCACCACCGACGCCGCCATAACCGACGCCGCCACCACCGACGCGACGCCGCCACCACCACCACCAACGCCGCCATCACCGACGCCACCACCACCACCAACGCCGCCATCACCGACGCCACCACCACCGACGCCACCATCACCGACACCACCCCCACCGACGCCACCACCACTACCACCGACGCCACTACCACCGTCGCCACCACCACCGACGCCACCACCACCACCGACGCCACCACCACCGACGCCGCCATAACCGACGCCACCACCACCGACGCCACCACCATTACCGACGTCACCACCACCACCACCGACGGTGGTGCCACCACTACCACCGACGCCACTACCACCGACGCCACCACCACCGACGCCACCACCACCACCGACGCCACCACCACCGACGCCGCCACCACCACCGACGCCACCACCACCGACGCCGCCACCACCACCACCGACGCCACCACCACCACTACCGACGCCGCCACCACCACCGACGCCACCACCACCACTACCGACGCCGCCGCCACCACCACCACCGACGCCGCCACCACTACCGCCACCACCACTACCGACGCCGCCACCACCACCACCACCACCGACGCCACCACCACAACCGATGCCGCCACCACTACCGCCACCACCACTACCGACGCCGCCACCATCCCCAAAAAATCCCCGTTTGAGGTGCCAACCGTAAACTCCAAAGCTAAGCGCAAGCACCAGCTTACTCACGAGCGTCGGTCCGTCGTATCAGAGGTAATTAGCTGCCCAGAGAGTGGCCCAGTGGAGGTCCAAGTCCAGTTGACAGGGAGTCAGAGAGCGAAGACAGGGCAGCCGCCATGACGGTTTTCGCTGAGCATGAGAAGGCAAGGAAGGCAGACGATCGGGTGAATTCGGTAGGAACTCTCAAAGAGTGAGGCTCCAAATTGCGTGGAAAACGTGAGAGTGATAAGTAACGCAACCTGAGGAAGACGACGGTATTTGCAGACGAACCGAGATTGGCAGAATTCAGAGGAAAATTCTGTTCCACAATAATTGAGGTGCAGAACCAGGTGCAGAACCGGTTGTTGAACTTAGGCAAGAGAGAGTGGGATAGTAGGATGATCAAGCAGTGGCTGGATGGTGAAGAGTTCGCAAAGGTACTTTGGCTGGGAGTATTGTAATTTGTAGTTTGTGTGTTAGTTACGAAAGCAGGTCAAAATCTGATGTTGTTAAAACGTCGCACACAAAACAACTAACGACTCATAATATTGTAGTTTTCTCTTTTAATTTATTTACACAACAAAGACTAATTAAAATGATCACACATCTAAATAAGTGCATGTAAAATACATAAAACATAATTTACACAACTCACTTCAGTCTACAAAAATACTTTAGAACTATTGGCAGATGAAACAGGTAGAACTTCCAACAAATTAATAATGTCTGTAAATTTTGGCCACTCTTTTAAACAGAATATTCAAGCAAAAATCTGCAGCTTCAGAATTACTCATTCCAATCTTTGCACAGATATGCAACATGTCTTTCTCCAAACAGCGCCCTTCGATAAAGGACGTCCGCAAAATATAACCTACTTTGGACTCCTTCCCCCTTGTCTGCGTTTCACCTTACCCGGGGCAGGAGTCCGCATGCCAAAGCCAATGAATGGTCACTACATAAAACGTGTACATTTACATAGCTCTTACAATTCCTGTCCCCCTCTGTCCTGAACGATGAAATATTAGCCTGTCAGAACAAAACTTCCTCCCTCTTTGAGGCAATCAAGAAGAAACTCAATATTCAGTGACCATGTTAGTCCTTTAGAGTTTTCAAGCGCACAGTATATTAAAGTTCTAGTACACGGCATGTAGTTAAAGACAATCACTTCACTGACCTTTCCGTCTCTTGGGAAAGGTTGAAAAAGGAGGTGTTTACCAAACTTTCAGATTTTGAAATTGTGATGCGGACGTCCGTACTGGTCATGACCCCCTCCCCTTGTTCACATTTTAATGACCCCTCCCTCCACTCATTGCGGACGTCCTTTATGTATAACCCCTTTGCAGAGGATCTTTTGGCCATGCTGTATTGTGTAAGATAATAGCATCCTCTAGATGGAAATCTCGGTGGATGAAAATCTCTGCTGCAAACCGTCATATAACTGTCTTCCCAAGGTCCATGTTACGCCTCTTCAGTCTGTAATTGTAACCGAACACTTATAAAGCGCCACTCAGATCAGCGGCGCTCTCAACCCGCATCAATGCCAGCACCAGCAAAAAGTAAGGTTTTCAGGTGTCTACGAAACTGCTGCTGCTAGACTGATTGCCCGTCTTCCTCAGCTCTCTCATATCACCATCTTTATGGCTGAAAAACGTCACTGGCTCCCGCTTTCTGCCCACATCCAATTCAAAGTCCTCATTCTTGTCTTTAAGGCTCAGCTTGGTGTTGCCTCTAAATATTTATGTGATTTAATTCTTTGCCCTCCCTCTGCTGCTTCTCTTCATTCATCTGACCGTCTGGGCCTTCTGGTTCCCCGTGTCAGGACTTGGCACAATCCAGGTCTGTTGCTTCCATTGGCCCTGTGCTTTGGAACAAGCTTCCTCCTTCTGTTCCTTCCTCTATTCTCGCTGGTAGTGTCTCTTCCTCCTTTGCCTTTCTTATAACTTGTTTTTTTCTCTCGGGGTCTCTTGCACTGGAAGCGCTTCTGATTTAGCTCTGACGCTAGAAGTGCTTTTTAAATGTCCGAATACGATACAATACAATAATAGGAAAAACTGACTTCTGAAGCTCCTAAATTTTGTGTCATCATTATCTCCTGGCAGAACAATTTGAACAAGGGCAACTTCTTAAGGATGAAACGCCAACACTGGAGAACGTCTCTTCACACCGATCGCATTCTTCTACTGTACTGCTGCACGGAAACACATCCGTTGACTTGTGATCCTCAGATGAATCTACACATTAAATCATACAACCAATTTTAATAGTCTGAATTGAAATGATATTCAAACAACTAGAACTTGGAACATCATTATTAAAACTGACCTTCTTCCGGAATCATGCAATAATTATTTAGGCACATTAATTCTTATATAACATTAGACACTTTGCTGTAATAAGCAGAAACTGCTAACATTCACTAGGTTCAAGACTTCAAGGTAGATTTTTCTGGAGGTTTTCTTTGCCTTCGTCATTGGAGTCTATGCATTTCTCGATATTTCAAGTTCTACATATTCTGGTGTTAAAGACAGAATTCACATTTCATGGTTTTGCCAAAATACGTGAAATTGTTCATCTTTAGAAGAAAAAGCAACCTGTTGTCTAAAAGTATCAAAGCAGAATACACGATGCACTCACCACTGTTCAAAGGTTTTGATGTCCTGCTCTGACTGGCTTCGACTCTCATTACGCATGTCAGAATGTAGTGGCTTTCAAAACTTTTCTTGCATTCATCGTCTTCCTTCTCAACAATATTCCGTTTCAGTCTCTCAAATCCAAACGCCAAGAAACTCATTCTCAGAAATTGTTCCAAAAGAGAAAATGATTTCCAACAAGGAATATTTGTTGGTTTTGGGCACTAAATTGCCTTCAACCAACAGCATCAAAGGAAAAGGAGACGTTCTAGATAACTTGGATTAGTCTGCCATAAACCATATCGGTAGGTAAGTCACTAATTTACTGCAATACACACTTTACATAAATATAATTTGACAGTCAGGTCTTCTGCACTTCATCAAAGAGGGGGACGGGGTCAAGACCTGACTTCTCAACAGCTTTCAGTTACTTAGCTGCGGGGTTAGAGGAAGAACTGGGGGGACGGGGTCGTAAGTTAGCGATAGGACTTTGAAGTGGATTCGCTCAGGGATTTTCAGCCAGAGGAGTGATATGAGGATGGGAGTCACCAGGACATCCGAGCATCCCTGTTTCACTCCCGTCCTTAACTGGTTAATGACCTCTTTTCTTAAAAGGACAGTAATATTACTTCATTATTTTTGTACCCTTTCACTCCCAATTTATTTTGATTAATGAAAAAATATTTTATCCTGCGTTTAAACCAGTAACATAGTGTGAAACACATACAATGATCTGAAAGCAAGAATTACATTTTGGACATATTTCTTGTAATGACTACAATGAAATCATCATCATTCAAATGAAATTAAGTACGTAACTCCCTTCTTCGCAGAAACGGGCTTGGTATTCCCTTTCCTCAAAAATCCTAAGTTGGATCCTAATCTTTGCCAGAATTACCACCCAATTTCTATTCTCTCCCTTCTTTCCAAGACCATCTCTGCAATTTCTTCCGTATCTTGAACAATCTGGACTTCTTCCCACATATCAATCTGGTTTCAGACAAAATCACTCTACTGAAACTGTTCTCTTATCTCTCCTGTCTGATATCTACACTGCGATCGACTGATCTCAGATCTCATTGCTTGCACTATTTGATGTATCTGCTGTCTTTGACATGGTCGACTATGAGATCCTCCTGCAACGTCTCGAATCCTCGTGTAGTCTTAGGGGCTCCTCTCTTCTTTGGTTCTGGTCCTATCTCACAGACCGCACACAAATGATAATCTTGGGTGACTCCAGAACACACTGGGTTCCTCTCAAGTTTGGTCCCCCACCCCCGAGATCAGTACTTGGCCCTCTCCCTTACTTGCTTTATACAGCTGATATTTCCTCTATCTGTGTAACACATTTAACCACTGGCCATTTCTATGCTGATGACGCCCAGGCCTGCATGCATTGGCCCCTTCTGCTCAGCTTCCCCTTATTGGTCGCATTGATGCTCTCTCTCTTACCTGGGACTTGCTCCTAAATGCCTCTGTGACTCAATATGTCTTCCTGCATCAGGTGGCTCCCTTCATCCTCTTCGTTCCTCTGATCAACATGACTCATTTGTTCCCTGAGTGAGAACGGCAATGGCCCAGTCTCATTCCTTTGTTAGTATTGGCCCTTCATTGTGGAATCAGCTTCCTCCTTCAGTCCAGGCTGCACTACTATCTGTTGGTCCTGCCACCGCTTTTCTTTGTCTTAAAACTTGCCTTTATTCCAGAGGACTCTCGCACTGGGAGTGCCTCTGATTAGTGGGCACTGGGTAGAGGCGCTTTATAAGTTTTGTAATACAATGCAATACAATAAGCAATTGTAGTCATCATTAACAAGTGTGACAAGTACGAAAACAGTTTTTGTCCTCTGACACAGTTGCACTTGATGGACTTCGTGCCCACAATACACTGACAGACTGACACTGCATCTCTGACAGACTGACACATCTCTGACAGACTGACACTGCATCTCTGACACTGCATCTCTGACAGACTGACACTGCATCTCTGACAGACTGACACTGCATCTCTGTTCTAGTTCCGAATGAGCTGGAAAATGTCCGTTGCTTTCATACCGCAACACATCACCGGCAACAGGAATTACAGATCTCTTCTTACGGCAAGTCGGTCTTCCTGATCCATTGCCTGAAGTGGGAGTGCTCATTATATTCTTTCACAATAGCTGGACATGGGATGTTGTTATATACTTGTGTTGTTTTATAGTTCCACCTTGATTGAGGTCACTGGCTCCATAGTAGTGTGGGTACCGTACCACAGCTAGACCAGAATTAGCATCAACAGCTACATCAGCAGATCCTCGACCCTCTTTCTTCAACTCTTTCGCTTCTGGATCTGAAATAATATATAATATATTCATGTTTATTCACAAGCTCACTGACAAACCACAGTAAGTTACATTGAAACATGCCGGTAGAATTATCAAGGTCTTATTGACACATGTCTTGGCAGCCTGTTAAGCGCCCACTCATTTTACTGCTGCCCCTAGGGAGTGGAAGGCTGATTCGACCTAGAGGGGGCTTATGGGTATCAAACTGCATCTTTCAAGATTTTATGTTCTTCATGCAAGAGTGTTACCATTCATCTATCCCCCTCCCCAATATCTGCAACTCATAATAAAACCACAAGTGTTGTTTTGCGCCATTCCACATCACAATCCACGATCTTGATACCTTTAAAATATTAAAATTAGAAGAAATTGCATCATAAGTTATTCTCAGTAAGTGGAGAAACACTTTTAATATTTCCTGTTGAGTCAAAATAGTCAAACTGAAACAGCAAGAAATGTAATCGTATACTTGATTTCAACCTTTGACTTCAATGGAGTCATGCTCAAAACTCACCTTTTCTCTGTAATTATTTTGTTAAATAACACAACAACTCATCTGACACAATAAAACATATACATAAAAGCAACATAACCCTTAGCTTACCTTTGGATATCTTTTGTTGCAAAAGAAATATGGCTGTCGAAGGAAACAAGGAGATTAGTTGAGACTATTATTGTAGCGCCATCTAGGTAGATGAAATTACGCTAGCCTATTTGAAAAGATTCAGTATTATATTGAATCTAATCTGGAGTCATTGGGAACGAAAGGGTTAAATCACATCAAGTTATTCAGTCTTTCTTTTCATGCGGCCGATTGATGTTGATAAATAAATATCTGTGCAAAAAGTTTTCAAAGTTTTGATTTTACATTTAACACTTCAAGTTGCAAACTTTTGGAATCCAAAAATGCCACCCATCAAGAAAAATATTAATCTATTTTTACAGCTTAGCTATTATATAAAACAGTTTACTTTGGAGTTCTGTGTAGCTATCATATACTATAGAATTGCATGGGGGTAGCTGGCCCAAAGCCTGCTTAGGCTGGGTCCATGCAAATATATGAGTTTTTTGGGGGTATCTATATGGCTTGACATTTTCTTCTATTAGTCTTGATTCATCACACAATGATAATTGCTAAATGTAGTCTCGCGCAGACTGGGGTACGACCCAGATCACCAAGCAGTTGTTACTATTCTTGCAACACTGAGTGCAAGAAATAAGCAGATAAGCAGCAGTGAGCAACAGAAAAGGTTAAGCTGGCAGAAGAGTCTGGTCCAAAGATGCTACGTGAATGCTTTCTACTAAAGGATTGGCAGCCCAATCTCAGCCTTCGATGGGACATGCTTATGCACCAAGAGGCAAAACTGGCAAGGTGGCATAAGCATTATAATTAACTGCTCAACCACCCACCAGCCTTCAATCACAAGCATCAGGATGATTCCAGGGTTGAGATGGATAACTCAGAAATTAGCTTGGGAACGCCTTCAGAGGTAGAAGTTGCTGATGTTATCCGGGCTCTGAAGAATGGCATAGTGCAGGGCATTTACAGCAGGATCGTACAAGAATAGTCTACGAGATTGGAGAGTGCCGGCTTGTGTCTCACGCAGGACTGGAGAAGAGGAGTTAAAACTCCCATTCTACAAAGGCAACGGTAAGACGAGGCAATGTAAAAACTGTCAAGGAATCATTACTGTTCTGTCTGTCCCATGGAAGGTATTATGATGTGTGAAGGATCTGCTCCTGAAGCATAAAAGACAAGAGCAAAAGTACGGTAGTTTCACTCCACGCAGGTCCACAACAGACAGGATTTCACCTTAAACACTCTCGTCCATAACCTGCATGAGTACCAACAACTTTGGATTGCTTACGTGGACTCTGGCGCTTACTACATCGCTTGGACCTCCCGACCATGATTCAAGACTGTCAGGCTCGGATACCGGCCTTATATACCGGCACCACGAGTTGTGTACTAATAGAAGTGAAAACATCCGAATTGTGAACAGTTCAAAGTGGGGTGCAACAGGGCAATCCAATGGCTCCAGATTTCTTTGCGGCACCAATGGACAAAATTACGGAGCTCGTCGCTCATTGCGGCATGTGGTATTATAGGCAACACTATAAGTGAAGATTCAACGGACAGTTCAGATGAAGATGCTCCTATGACTCAACTTACTTCCACCTCATCTGCTGCTCCAAAACGACAGAAAAATGAGTTCGAAGCTGAACGGTCAACCTGGAAATGGAGAGGTGGAGATCAACATCTGAGGATTCAGCATGTGCTGGCACGGCACTGAGTGTATCCGAACTGGCTTTACCCGCACCAAGTGCAGATAAACCCAGGTTTTTAAACCGTGACTGGAGCCCTGCTGACTTGTTTGAACTCTTCTTTGGTGATGATGATGATGTTATTAGTCTCCTGGTCATAAATAATGAGAAGTATACATGCAAAACAACACAAAGGTGATCACTGCGTTGAACTAACCAATGAAAACACGAAATTGTTCCTCGTCACATTCTGTGCCATTCTCCCAAAGAGGCACGTGTCCTGGGATCAGCAGCCAGATGTAGTGCGTGCAGCCATCTCAAAAGCCATGCCGAGAAGAGTTTGAGGCTGTGTTGCATTACCTGGACGTTGTAACCAATAAGGCTCTCAAGCTAGATGACAAGTTTGCCAAGGTGAGACAATTTCTTGCTCACCTCAAAGACCGGTGGTTGATGTTCAAGCCATGTCACAGCCAGGGCTGTAGTCGAGGGTATACGCGGGTAACAGCGTATACTCACCTCCAGGGGAGACCGTATACTCACCTCACAAACTATTTATATTCATTTATATTAAAATACTGTAGCATATACTCACAAAATACTGTAGCGTATACTCACCTGTAATATTTTTCGGAAAACTAACCGGTAGCATATACTCACCTCTAATTTTACCACTACAGCCCTGGTCACAGCCATGAATCGATGGAGGATTTCTACTATGGAAGGCATCGGGCAAAGCAGCATATACACGGCAAACCCATCCACTTCGGATGTATGATGTGGTCTCTGGCCAAATCTTCTGGATGTCTTATCCAAGGCGAGTCATACCAAGGCACGTCTACCGGATACAGCGTTCCAGAACTTGAAATGGCTGGCTCTGTTGTCATGGATATCTTAACTGCCACAGAGCCAAAAATATTTCTAAAATTTTTGACAACTTATTCACTGCTTTACCTGTGCTTATTAGTCTCGCAACTTAAGGCTATCCACTTGAATCGAATCAAAAGGGCACCGCTGAAAAATCCAAGGACACTGCTGAAACAGAAAAAAGGTGCCTTATATCTGGGGTCATCATAGTTCAATATTGTTATTTGGCATCAAACTGTCATTCCGCAGCGCCACTGGGTCAAGAACGGCATTGGTCAAACAAGAACCGGAAGGCCATCTGTGTCCCTCAGCCACGTGTGGCCTACAACAGATACATGGGTGGTGTCCACTGTGTTGACCAAACCATTGCAACCTACCGGATCTCTATCCGCACCACGAAGTGGTCGTGGCCGGTCTTTTCATTCCTGAGGTCAGTGCATCAGTTAACAATGCTGGATGATCCACAGACAGAGTCCTTTCAAAGAGATTGAGAAACTTGATCTCTTGGAATTAACACGGCAAACAGTCGATGCATGTCTCCTGAGATATTCAATCAGCCCAGACCACAAGCATGTAGCCTGCATACCGTCAGAGGCGAGATTTGACCACATGGATCACACCGTCGAAAGCATCCCAAAGCAGAGGAGGTGGAAGAATGGACTTTCGCAGTATTCACCACTGTCAGATACCGACATCCATCAAACGACATTGGCGCTATGATACTATGTCACTGTGACCAGTAGTTTTGGCACTGCACAGCTGTTTATATTACAATGACGTGCTACAGAACAAGACAGTCAATTAGTAAAATTCTGACTCGTATGTGCTCAGCGTCATTTTAAAAGGTCACCAAAATATCTCACAACCAATAAAGATATGCCTTCACATTTTTGGTCCTGATGCACTTTCATTACAAGGACTCAGTATGTAAAACATAAAAGTCTGGCCATTGAATAAAAAGCGGTCAATAACCAGTTAAATCGCATCCACTTCAAAGTCCCATCGCTAACCTTACAACTGCCTACAACCCTCCCAGTCGCAGTACCTCTGCAAACTCTTCACCATTCCGCTCTACCCGATTGTCCTACTATCTCACTCTCTCCCATCCCGCAATCACTACTCACGGGTAAGTTCACCAACCGATGCATATGCCACGCTGCACCTCAACTCTGGAACGAACACCCTCTGAAAACTGCAGTCTCATCTCCTCCACAAATACCGCCAAATTACATTACACTGCATTACCCTCAGGCTCCGTTACTCGTCACTCCCAGTTTCCGTTGCAATTTGAAGATTCCCTTTTCAAGAACCCCTGCCCGAATCCATCCGATCATCCACGTTCCCGGCCCTCCATACTCAACGAAAACCTCCATGGCAGTTGCTCTGCCCCCCTCTCTGGCTCCCTGTCAACCAGACTTGAAACTCCACTGGACTCCCTTCCTTTCCCTTCCCTTCACCCTCTGGACAACCCCCCTGATACGACGACGCAACGCTCGCTTACGAGTAAGCTGGCAGGAGGTTTCCCTTTGCGCTTAGCTTTAAAAGTTTGGAGTTTACGATTACGATGACCACAATTGAGGCACCTCACAGTTCCCCCCAAACCACCACCGACGCCACCACCACTACCGCCGCTACCACCGACGCCACCACCACCGACGACACCACCACCGACGCCACCACCACCACCGACGCCACCACCACCGACGCCATCACCATCACCGACGCCACCACC
Source organism: Allolobophora icterica (assembly GCA_963556255.1). NCBI lineage: Eukaryota > Metazoa > Annelida > Clitellata > Crassiclitellata > Lumbricidae > Allolobophora > Allolobophora icterica. The sequence continues at coordinate 25,014,314 of OY744612.1, read as the reverse complement.
ATCACCACCGATGCCACCATCACCACCGACGCCACCACCACCGACGCCACCACCACCGACGCCACCACCACCACTGACGCCACCACCACCGACGCCACCACCACCACTGACGCCACCACCACCGACGCCACCACCACCACCGACGCCACCACCACCGACGTCACCACCACCAACGCCACCACCACCGACGCCACCACCGACTGTCGCCACCAGCTGACTGTCGCCACCACCCGACTGTCGCCACCACCCGAATGTCGCTACCACCCGACTGTTGCCACCACCTGACTGTCGTTACCACCTGACTGTCGCTACCACCCGACTGTTGCTACCACCCGACTGTCGCTACCACCCGACTGTCGCTACCACCTGACTGTCGTTACCACCTGACTGTTGCCACCATCTGACTGTCGCCACCACCCGACTGTCGCTACCACACGACTGTCACAGGGGTCGTAGCAGGTTGTCATAAAAATACAGGACATTTTACAGGACACAACAAATAAAATTACAGGACATTTTACAGGACATTATAATAAAAAATACCCAGTACACATTTATGTTTGCTTCTACTGCATAGTGCCAGTCAGTCAAAAGCGTTTCCTCATCATCATCATACTGCTAAATTTTAGTTCTGCTTTGTCAACTATTATTTCTTTGTGCTATGACAAATGGGATGAATCGGTAAAAAACCTAGTTAGCAGACAAATTTTGTGTACATTTAATGAGGTTATGTGCTAAATTAATTATTACTCTGCAGTCTGCACAGACAACATTCGGAAACATTTAACATAACATACATAACATAACAAGAGTTTTAAGTGGTTCAGAAGACATATAGTCTATGTTAGAACCACTGCAAATTAACCTGGAATTCTTAATAGCCCAATTTTCCTAGCTTCTTCTTAAAAGTTGTGATAGTGTTCACTGAGATAGTGTGATCATTCTATCATCAAACCATTCCACAGGTCTACAACTCTCGCACTGAAGAATAATTATCTGCCCTAATGTTCCTTTCAGCTTCTTAAAAAATTTATACCTGTGTCCATGAGTTGTCTTGTTTGGTGCTAATTCAAAGAACCTCTCCCACTGTAGTGCCTCCTTTCCAGTAATAATCTTATCAGCTTCGACTAGAGTACTTTGGAGTACTTCCTACCACTGCAGAGGAGCTACTCATGCTTAGCCATTCCTTCCACCCTACACATAGCACTGGTATAGATGATCTAAATCCTAAAATTGTTACTGCCTCCTTTTCGTTCATTGCCCCTGTACTAGCCGAAATTATAAACTGCTCTCTTACCTCAGGTGTTGTTCCTCAGAAAATCAAGATAGCAAAAGTTATACCAATTTTTAAAAAGGGTGAAAAGGATGAACCTACAAATTACCGACCAATTTCTATCCTCCCAATTTTTTCAAAATATTATGAAAAGATTATGTATGACAGACTTATGTAAAGACTAAAAGTATGGGACCATCTCAATATGGTTTTCGGGCTGGCCTTTCACCATCTATGGCCCTAATGGAGATGTATGAAAAAATTTCTACTTCCTTTGAAAAAAATGAATACTCCATTGGTATATTCTTTGACATTGCTAAGGCTTTTGATACCGTAAATCACAAAATCCTAATTCAAAAATTAACAACTTACGGAATTAGAGGGATTCAATTGGACTGGTTTAAGAGTTATCTTACTAATCGTTCCCAATGTGTATCTATCAACGGTATTATATCTCACTTTGAATTAATTAAATATGGGGTTCCCCAAGGATCAATTCTTGGCCCTCTACTTTTCCTTGTGTATGTAAACGACCTCCCCAACACTTCCTCTATTCTATCCTTCATTTTATTTGCTGATGATACAAATGTTTTTTTACTCTAATAGATCCTACCAATCTGTAATCCAGACTGTTAACGCTGAGTTGGTGGCAGTGGCGGATTGGTTTACTGCAAATAAGCTTTCCTTAAATTTGCAAAAAACAAATTTTATTATATTTAGATCCCACAGGAAAATGTGCCCCAAAAATATTGCTGCATTAGTAAACATAAACGATATTCCAATCTCTCAAGAAAATTCCACAAAGTTCCTTGGTGTAGTTGTTGATAGTCATCTAACGTGGAAAGAACACATCAGAATTATAACGGCCAAGGTTGCAAAAAAGTTGGAATACTTGGTCGAGCATCATTTTTACTTCACCTCTGTATTCGCCTTACTTTATATTACTCTTTAATTTATCTGTACTTAATGTTCTGTAACATGATATGGGCCTCTACGTATGAATCCCGAGTATAAAACTGGTGACGCTACAGAAAAGAGCAATCCGAATAAATGCTGGGGTACCTTACTGTTCACATACTGACCCTATCTTTCTAGAACTTAAACTGCTCAAATTCCATCAAATAAGATACTTTCAGACAGCCATCTTTATGTATCAATTCACCCATGCCCCCTCTTACCCCCAAGGTTTACTCATTATTACAACATTGGTGCTGACTATCACTTTCATAATACCAGAGCAGCAAAATCCTATCGCACTATTTTTGCTAGATCAAATATTCGCCGTTTCTCAACTAAATACAATGGTCCCCTGATCTGGAGCTGTGTTCCCACAAATATTAAACTGGTACCAAATCTTCATCTTTTTAAAAAACTATTGCGTTCTCAATTAACGGATGGATTAATTAATGACAATTCGTGGAACTGATTTACACTGGATTACATGCCATCTTGCAACTGTTAATCTAAGACTATAATGTTCATAATCAAATCACTGTGCACTGTTTTTGTATGCTTATGAATACCTCTGTTTAATCACTTAGTTAAGCTTATCACTGTGTCTCTCAATCGAACCTCTATCTTCAACGTAATTAACTTACAAATTGGGTGTCCCTATTAGCGGGATTTCCATCCCTTTTGGGCATTCCCTTTGTCAACGTTTTCTTGTAACATAATGTTGAACTGATGTATGTTATATCATTGCAATAAAAATTGATTGATTGATTGATTGATAGATCTCCTCTACTCCTCCTCTCCAACGAAGTTAGTCCACACCTTTTCAACCTTTCCTCAAAACTGTAGCCCCCAAATCATTTTTTCAGCTATTCTTTGCACTTTCTTCAGTTTTTCCATGTCTTGTTTCAGGTATGGATTTCATACCTGGATGTAGTATTCCAATTGTGGCCAAACCAGTGATCTGTACAACCTCAGTATTGTATCCTTGTCTCTGGTGACTATTGTCCTTCTTGTCATACCTAAAGTTGAGTCAGCCTTTTTCGATGCTGCAGCTTCAGCACATTGCCTTGAAGGCTTTGCACAAGAGTGCATAATCACTCCCAACTCTCTCTCTCTCTCTCTTCCTCACTCACTTTCAATACCTTACCCCATTTCATATGAAAACTCGTTATTTCTCTTCCCCATGTGCATTACTGAGCACTTTTCCAAATTAAAGAGCATTTGCCAGTCTTGTGACCATCTGAACATTCTTCTTAGATCTTCCCGCAGTAGGCTATCTCTGCTTCTTCTTCATCATCCACTGCTCTACATAGTTTTGTATAATCTGCAAACTTTTAAATTTTAGATAAAATCCCATCGTCTATGTCATTGATAAAAAGTACAAACAGCAGTGACCCAAGCACTGATCCTTGTGGCGCTCCACTTAGCACTGTCGTCCAGTTACTGTGTCTATTTCCTATGCCCGCCTTTTGTCTTCTGATAACTAGCTTTGAATCCATGTTTGTACTTGCCCTCTAATCCCACTTGCTTGTAACTTTTTGGCCAGTCTTACATGAGGTACTTTGTCAAATGCCTTGGTAAAGTCTATGTAAATTATATTTACTGGTTTCCCTCGTCAATCCTCTCATACACCTCCTGAAAGAAAGCCAGCAGATTTGTCAAACATGAAAGTCCTTTGGTGAATCCATGTTGACTGCCATTAATAATAGCATGCCCATTAAAATATTCTGCGAGATTATCCTTAATAATTCTCTCCAATGACCTTGCACACCACACTGGTTAAGCTGACTGGTCTGCAGTTCCCTAGTTCACTTCTAATTCCCTATTTAAACAATGACACTATGAGAACATCCCTCCATTCCCATGGTACTTCTCCAGTCTGCATTGATTTATTGAAGATCTGGGCTAATACCTCTCCAATTTCTTCTTTCACTTCATGTTAGAATTTGAATTGAGTTCATCTATGTCTGGATTCTTGTCAGTTTTTAGCCTTTTCAGTTGTTCCACCACATTTTCCTTACTAAACATTACCTGCGTTAATACCTTTTCACCACATTCTCGTTTGCTTGCGCTCTGGGATACTTCCAAATTCTTCTAAACATCGAGCTAAAATATTTATTCAGTGCTTCAGCAGCTTTCACATCATCTCTCCCTTTCCATCTTCCTTTTTGAATGGCCCTATCATGTCTTTCCTTCTCTGCTTACTTCTGACATAGTTGTAGCTAAGTCTCCCATAATCAAGGATGTTTCCTTATTAGCCATTTCCAGTAGTTTGCACATCCTTTGATCAGCATCTTTGGTGGCATCTGGTATTATTCTTAACTTATACTACTCTGCAGTAACTTATACTACTCTGTATTATAAGTAAAAAGCAAAAAATATAATAAAATAACAAATTATAAATATCATGTATTCGTGACAAAAAAGAGCGTGAAATCTGACTTTTTAAAAATACAGGAAATACAGGACACTTTTGCAAAAATACAGGATTTTACAGCACAAGTAAAAAAATACAGGACATTACAGGAAATACAGGACCGCTACGACCCCTGCGTGTCACAACCACCTGACTGTCGCTACCACCTGACTGTCGCTAAAACCTGACTGTCGCTACCACCCAACTGTCGCTACCACACGACTGTCGCCACCACCCGATCGCCACCACCCGACTGTCGCCACCACCCGACCGTTGCCACCACCCGATCGTCGCCACCACTGACTGTCGCCACAAAACAGTGCCCACCACATACCAATGGGTCCTATGGGACGCGATATGAAACATAAATCGCATCTGCCAGATGACAGAGATGAATCATTTATGAATGGTTATCAATATGAATGGATATGAATGGTTATGATAACAATTAAAACACAGATGACCATAGCTGTCTGCTGAAATTCAAGATCAGAAGGATTTCATTTATCATAACTAAATTCTAATTCTAAAATCCCCCTAACTTATATAGCACTGCTTCTAGACGACAAAGCTACCCATCCGCACTAAGGGTTCTAGAGAAGAGAGAGAGAGACCATAAAGAAAACCGAATGGAAACCAATATAACCCGCAAAGAACCCACTATGATAAGGAAATAAATGGAAAACTGAGGGGGGGACGCTTTTGCCTTCACTGCACTTTAGAAGAAACCAGGACGGAGGAATAGTAAACCATGGGGATGTTGTAGATGGATGGATGGATGGATGTGGAAGAATGACGGAGGGGATAAGCTGTAGGTAACCAAACGGATGCTGTAGGTAGAAGACTGCGGAGGATGACGACTGGAAGACTGCTGGAAGGATGACGACTCGAAGACTGCTGGGAGGATGACGACTCGAAGACTGCTGGGAGGATGACGACTCGAAGACTGCTGGGAGGATGACGAATCGAAGACTGCTGGGAGGATGACGACTCGAAGACTGCTGGGAGGATGACGACTCGAAGACTGCTGGGAGGATGACGAATCGAAAACTGCTGGGAGGATGACGACTCGAAGACTGCTGGGAGGATGACGACTCGAAGACTGCTGGGAGGATGACGACTCGAAGACTGCTGGGAGGATGACGACTCGAAGACTGCTGGGAGGATGACGAATCGAAGACTGCTGGGAGGATGACGACTCTAAGACTGCTGGGAGGATGACGACTCGAAGACTGCTGGGAGGATGACGAATCGAAGACTGCTGGGAGGATGACAACTCGAAGACTGCTGGGAGGATGACGAATCGAAGACTGCTGGGAGGATGACGACTCGAAGACTGCTGGGAGGATGACGACTCGAAGACTGCTGGGAGGATGACGAATCGAAGACTGCTGGGAGGATGACGACTCGAAGACTGCTGGGAGGATGACGAATCGAAGACTGCAGGAATAGGCTACCACTTGCACTTCCTCAAGCCCCATTCTATAAAACAAGAACTATCAGTTAGCACAAACTTTGCTCCCAGTTCTTTACAATACCTGAAACACTTCTGCACCGACGTTACCTTATTCTCTTCAGGGGCAGAATTACGGAAGAAAGACACTCCGTGGCCAGCAATTACAACAGGTGTAACTGTGGCAATTTGCAGAAAATTTGCCAACTCCGTAATTAAGCTAAATGAGCGAGATGCACTACCCATCTTTCCTTCCCTCTTTCCGAAAGAGCTTGAAACCCAATCTGATCGCGATTTCATGTTCTTGCGTCAGAAGTGTTTCTGAGTTTTCCTTAAGTGGCAAGATATAATTCTTGTGATTACTGCAAATTTTCAGTTAGAAGTAACATATTTTATTACTGGCTGTTGAATGACAAATGATACAACTGACTGATTATTTCAATTCAAGAAAAATTGAACACTTACCGAAGTCGGTTTCCTCTCGATCGAAGGGGCACTCCGGTTGGCGGAAGAAGAAAACAGTGGTCAGTCTGTTCGTTGACTCGGGGATACGACCTGGAATTCAAATGAAGCAGTTTGCTGTTGTTGACAGAGCATTTGACAGATAAACAAACTCTCATGCAATAATCTTTCCTAAAATATAACACTGGAATGAAAAAAAGCACACGAATACCGAGTTCTTTCAGCAAATAATGCCACCCGAGTTTCTCACGTTAAATTTCAGGCCCAGTCATTTCTATTAATATATTCTGGTCTCTCATTTTTTGGCAGCAATGTATGCATCTCAGATTTTATAGGGCACGTTTAGGACCTCTCAAAATTGCTATGAATGTGGCTTCCAGAAGATTCAAACAGCCATGCTGAAACAATACTCTTGACAGGTTTGATGGTTTCTTTACTGTTTAACACAATACATTATTGGCCAAAAAAAACGAAATGGACAGACATCAGTACGCCTAATAATAATTCTGTAACAGAATGACATGGTACTGTTGATACACTGCTCGCAGAATCAGCGAATTCCAAGTCCAGTTAGTATTTTGAACTAAGATGGGCAAACATACATTGGATAAATGATCAGCTGGTACCCATTAGCACTTCATCCTTTTTGGAAATGGACGCAAAGCTTAGATTTCAAGAGGTCCTAACCATGGTTAATTTACGTGTAAACGGCTTGCAAATAAATATCCACACAGCTGTTAGCTTAACATGCAAATTAACTGCGGTCTTTATGCTCCACATATGATCAGTTCTCTCGGCCTTTCCCCCGAAACTGCATGTTTATTTAGGATGAAAGTAGCCATGATTTAAAATAATTTACCTGTTGCGCAGTCTTATGTTTGAGAACACGTAAAAGTAGCACTGCTATTTTTCCCTTCCAGACATGGGCATGAAGTGCTGGCAACTTCATTTTCTTAGCCTCGGCATAAGGCGACGACGGGTGGAGAGTCTCACACCTCCTTCATTTCGGGAATTAATAGGAACACAGTTTGGGACGTACAATAATTGATGTTGTCTCTGTTTGGATTTGCAGATCAAACTATAAGACAAAATCAGCTCTTTTTAATCATTTTGATTACACCATATTGAAGCAGTGCTATACAAATTTCAGTTAGACAAAATACAGTTAAACAGCTAAAGGAGATTTCCTGTTTAGTCATTTTTTCTAAAAAGAATTTAATATGCAAATTAAAGAAAAGTTTCTATATAACTGCTTTCAACGCATTCTGAACTATGGACCAAGTGTAGAACAACAGTATTTTGTCATCATTGTAGTTAATGTTATAATAAATTATTTTATTTGTTATTGCTGCTAGTACATCAGGTTGAACGAAGAACAGTGCAATTATTTTTCCAAAGTAACTGTTAGAAAATTTATAAAATCAGTGCACAATTACCCCATTCCTGAACCACAAGCGACTCCACAACGACTCCACAGTCCTCCGCCGCGGAATCATAAAGTGAGTCTGAAATAACATCAAAGTCTTTTACTTTGCTAGTAGAAAACAATTTCAGGCAAAGAAATTATCTTTTCATCTAAAATAATCTAGTTCAAAACTTTTTGTAAGAAATCCTAAATACTTAATTCAGTTCAAATGCATTTCAATATTGCCATCGTTCCAAAGTTCAGAAGGGCACAAACGAACATATGACAGAACAAACCTTATTTGTTTGCTAAGGCCTATCCTGCCTGCTAGAGTTGTAAGGCGCCCTTGTAGCGGCATGGCCGCGTTACAGCGCCATATAAATTGTCGTTATTATTATTATTATTATTATTAACATCGACGGACCTAAGCAACTGCGAGTGAAGGTTTCTCAAGGTCCCTACACAATAACCCCCTCAGTCGAGGCTCAAACCCATACTCTCCGTGCTACAGGCCAAGCAGTCTAACCAATCAGCTACTGGGCTTAAAACGGCCACACATATAATTTCTGGAAGAAATTATCTCTTCATCTTCTTCTTCAAGTTCTTAGTCCCTGGATTGTAATACATACAAGTTTTTAGTTTTGCTACCAACAATAAACTTTTCACTGTAACCCAACAAATAAATATTTTTTGAAGAATTCACATTTTTAAAATTCTTCAAGAAATTACATACCGGAGTTGCTGCAGTCTGATGCCGTCTCATGCTCCTCGCCCTCGTCGCTCACGGCCTGGAAAGTTTCTGAATACAAAATTTAAAAAGCTATTTAGTATTGCTATTAAGAATAAATTTTCAAAGCTACTCAAGATAATTATATAACTCCTTGCAAAAAAGAATTTTCCATCTTAAGATAATTTATTAGAAAAGTATCTGAAGAAATGTATGTACATATGTATATTTGAGAAAACTTGTACGGCGTCCTTTAGGTAAGTCACAAGGGTGCTCCAGCAGTTACCTAGGAATCACCCAGCAAATGTATCTAAGTCAAGAAAGGTGCAAGCGATAGTATACCTGGTGGTAGACTGTTCGAGAGAGATGAATCCACATTTCATTGTTGCTCAAAATATAATTTCTGGCACCAAAATTATCTGTTTCATCTTTAAGTAATTTATTATGAAGGCTTTTGAAGAATTCATCTGACACCCAGGATTCTGGAATGTAAAAGTCAGCAACTTGTTACTATTTCAAGTTATTACACAGCTCAACACTTTATTCAGCAACATTATTATTTCCTACAAAAGAAGTCAGTTTTCACCCTGTTGGGATTAATTGGTTTTGAACTTCACAATGGAAGTCCAAAATCCATAAAAGCAAAGTAGGACTTTCAACATCTGCCTCAAAATCATGAATTAATTGTCACTATCTGTATGTCATTGACATCCGCTCCACCACATCTTAGGAAAAAATGAACTTCCCAAATAAATTAATACCAAATTTGATATCTAATTTTCACACCTTCCATCTAAATCACCAATCGTATTTAAGATAAATATACAAAGCAAGTCCCTGCAAGTAAAATTCGACACAGAATCTGAAAGGCAGAGAAACAAAGCCGCTTCATCCTGAACATTTGATGAGAAAATTTGATAAGAAATAAATTCAAGATTACCTGGAATGCTGATAGCGATCCAGGAACCCAGGCCTATAAAACAAGGCAGAATATTAGTATTGCTGCCAAAAGATCATGAACTGTTCCCAACCACTCTCAAACACTCCAAAATTACGACTGAACAAAGCTTAGACACAAACCTTAAAACAAAATTTGGTATATAATTTTCATGATGCAATACCTTACAGCACTAATTCCATCTAGATAAAAGCCACAAAATTCATGTGAACAAAAGGACTGGACTCTAACGCAGGGGCGAGCACAGTTCAACAATTTTAATTTATTGTGTAATTGTAAAAAATTGCAAAAGCAGTGAAATCACTATAATTATAAAGAAATCACCAGTCATCTTCCTCTCCTCGTGAATCGTATTTTGCAACTGTACATGGGCCTCGATCATGGGGGGGGGGGGGGAGGGTCAAGGAGGACAAGTCGCCCCACCTTTAAGAGTGGGAGGGACACACCATGCATTTGAACCCCCACACAATTTGAAGAAACCCCAAAAAAGGTCCTAAAATTTTTTCAGAAAAATGGTAAAAAGACACGCAAAAAAATTGTTTGACCTCTTTTTTGAACAGATCAGTTCAAAACTCTTTTCACCAGATCAGTTCAACAGTGTCCCCCCCCCACATGTGAAACAAGATCGCCGCCAGTGCAACTGTATCAAGTCTGAACGGTCAAGTACGCTTTTCTTCACATAAGTTTTTAGTGAATTTCCTTTGCATTTCAGTCTGTGAAATTTTAAACTAATGATTGATTGGTCATGTATTCGATTCAAGCTCAATAAATAAACTCAAACTCAATTAGAAGCAGTGAGTTTTGAGGCAATTCTTTCTGTCTTACCAGAAAATAACCTGACTTTGGCTGTCTCAGCTAAAAAAAACTTTTACTTTAGTTAATATTTAATATTAATATTAAAATCACCTGATGACAGACATCCAAGCTCGTCTGATGCCAGTTTATGTAATAGAAAATATAAAGCTTTTTAATATGTTGCATGCCATTTTCTCAGGGTCCGATTTGTCAAAAAAGAAGCAGGGGGGTCGGAAATCTATAAAAAATAATTTAAAAATTTTTAAACCATGATTAATTTTTTACTCGTTATTTTTTAAATGAAGTTAATGAACTTTCATGATATGTCAAGATTCTGCAATGACCAACAGTCAACTACGATGCAAACATGACATGAAAAACAATTTAAAAATTAAAAATTAAAAGGAGTTTTCAGTTGCAGTTTTAGCTGAAGAACCAATAGGCACTGGCGGCGATCTTGTTTGACAGGTGGGGGGACGCTTTTGAACTGATCAGGTAAAAAAGAGAAGTTAACAAAGTTAACGCTTTTGAACTGATCTGGTCAAAAGAGAAGTTAGCAAATGTTTTCGCACGATATTTTTTGACCTTTTTCGTGTTTCTTGAAAATTTGGGGGGGGGGGTCAAATGTATGATGTGTCCCCCACCTCTAACAGTGGTGGTCTTGCTAATAGGAACAACAAATTGTACACACAAGCGTCAGATGTGACTAAATTGCACTGAAAGATGAAATACAATTACACAACGAAAGCTAACAAACCATTGCACCAAGTACTGTCACTGGAAATACTAGCAAAACCAACGAACCAGTGGACCAAGTACACTAGTGCATCACTATGAAAAAAGTTGTGCACTTTTCTTTTGTTCTGGCACAATAGTCGCCATGCCAGTTGGCTCATCTATGGCACCATCGTGCCCAGATTTCAGCCAGGATATAACGTACGTATTTCCTGTCATTCCTGAAATTCCAATGCGTTAGCGATGGCCCGTTAATGCTGATGACCCCCCATATGTTGGCCTTGTTTGTACATGAGTACTCAATCGCAATCTGGGCTGCAGGGCCGGATTTGAATGCTCATTCAGCACTACAGTTTGTGACTATATGAGCACCATGTACATTCATAGCATAATTTCCACATTTTGAAATAAACTTTCAACACCTTGTCAAGTATTAATTTGTAGGCCTACATGAACTGCCTCTGACTTACGTGTATGCTGAGGCATGCGCTACCTGTCTCGTATTTAAACATTTTGAAAAAATAAGAACACTGCATATTATGAGCTCATTGCCAAGGCTTTCATCGAGGTCATCGCCATATATTGCTACATGGATTTTCTGAGTTGTGTATTTCTTCATCATTATATAATTCAAGCCTATATAGAAAACCAAACCTTGAGCATTGTAGTTCGTATGATGCTATAGTCTTCTTGTCAACTCGGTTGTGAATTGATCAACGATGGGCAGAAAATTGTCAATCGGAAACTTCTCTGAAGCAGAGTGCAGGGCTTCTGCAGGGCGCTCGACCATAATCCAATGGTAGGAGACGCAGCCTACGTTTTGAACGTGTTCTTGTTTGAACATTTTCTGCCGTTCCGCAACAGAGTCAGAAGCAGAGTTCTGAGCAGGAACGTTGTTGAACTGGGGATTTTTCAACAACAAATGCAGCACCACCAGTGATATTAGGCTCAGACGAGCCTGCATTTTGACCATCATCCACAGCAGATGTAGCCTACTAATAGCTGTTGCTTGAAGGAAAACAGTCTTTGCAAGTACTTTCTCATTTTGAGATGCTTTTTCTTCACTTACCGCGTTTTTGAGAGCCACTAGGCCGATTAATTGCCCTTATGCCGATCTCCAGTTCTGTTCTTGTCTGTTGGCTGAAATTACGGCACCGAGACTCTTAAAATTATACTATGTAATACTGATTTGCAAACTTAAACTGTATTGTGTAGCCTGATAGAATGCATATAATTTTAAAGGTCGAATCCTATAAAACTGCGTGTCTCAAAGCCACTGTCAGCACAAAATTGACAGCATAGCCTACAGCTGTGCACTGGTCACTATAGATGTGCACTTTAGTGTAGGTCACCCGAGGTCAAAAGCGCATCTCAGACAGAATATACCACTGTCTGCACGACCTTTACCCCGAAACTGGATGCTCGTAGCGTTGAAGCTGATAATTATGCTCGAGGCTAGGATCGAGGCGAGGACCCGGGGCATAAAGGCGCCTTTATCCCGGGATCTTCGCCTGAGGGCGCTGGCTTGTGGAGGGACCTCTGTCCGTTTGTTGTCTTAAAGTAAGATATCTCTCAACAGCTGAAGATGCCACGCTTAAAGCGCTACTCGTGAACAATATTAACGCGATATTTCAAAATTGGGGCACCGACTGGATAATAAATAATTACCCAAAGCTGACAAGGCCGTATTGCTTGCGATTGGTCATAATGGAGTCGTTTCGTTAGGACTGAGGGCAATGAAATTGAGGGGGTCAAGCCGACCCCCCCGGGGGTCGGCCAAAGGCTTTAAGCAGGGGGGTCAAAAAAAGAAGCAAGGGGGTCCAACCCCCCCGACCCCCCCGGCAAATCGGACCCTGCATTTTCTACAGCATCGTCAGTACCACATGCATGTTAATCCCAGGTACCACCACAGTATAAATAATTTATAGTGGTACCACGCTACTTCTTGAGCATTCAACCTATGCCAGATAATGCCTGGTGTGCACAGGGTAAAGGACCTCAGAATTATATTTCAAAAGCTGAAACTTTAAACGGCATTCGTGTTGACGTAGGCATGGAAATCTCATGTTATACATTCATTGTTATTTAAACAGTACAACGATGCTCAATATATCTCATGTTATTCATTCACTCATCATTATTCAAACGGTACACCGATACTTAAAAATATACAAGTCTTTATTTGCTCTTTCGCATGATAATTCTTCTATGCTTCATAATCGTTTACTCCAAATTCCCAGAATACAAAGTTTTTGCAATGCGGACGAAATAATTAATCTTTGGACGAGAGGGACCGAAACTCCCAGAACTCCCTCTCGCCCAGAAAAGCCGTAGCCAATCCAACGACCTCTTATATATAACGAACCAATCACATCATCATGTCAAGTATAATCTGCAATTTGATTGGATCCGGCACTCATCGATCGCGCCAAGTATTATGGGACCGCAGTACTGTTCTCTAACAAAAGCGCCAAAGCCTGAACAGTTTTCGTCTGACCAAATGATCTGAGTACAAATATTTCTGTCATTTAGGCTAATTCGCTTAAACTAAAAATCAGTCAATTTACTTTTCGCAAGATATTGCATTTATGGCCAATCTGAGCATCTTTTCCGCTGGCCATACTATAATCCATTAGTCAGTATTAGGCCTATTTTAGCTTAAACCAGTAGGCTAGTCCTTGTAATAAAATTTTAACCTAACATGGAACGGTTTCAACTAATATTATGAGCTGCTACAAACAAGATTTTTTGTCAACTTACGATCTCCGGACCCCATGCCCAAGACGACGGAAAGTTTCCGCAGGGAAGGCACACGAACACACAGAAACAATCGCAAACGAAGCAGGGCAAAGCAGACAAGCGTCCTAGCAGACGAACAGCAAAGATCGCAATGGCGAGGTTTAGACAGCAACCAGTCATGTAACTAAGGGACATCAGATGACGTCATTTCTGTCGTATGACGAATTTGACATATTGTTACCTCTGCGCATAGGTACATGACACTAATCTAATCTGAGAACTTCTATAGCGCCAAAATAATTTTAGTTAAGATCTGAGGCCAGAGCAGACTTCGCAGACTTCACAGTTTATAGGGGTGATCAGAAGACCAGGTTGAGTAGGCCTACAGAGATTCAGAGAAGTGTTTGGAGTTAGCAAGGACTGATACTTGTCACTGAAGGTAATAAAGTTGACTGAAATGCAGAGTCTTGTATACCGTTAGCCCAGTCTTGAGAGTTGTTCGCTTTTCTATGGGCAGCCAGAGTAGTGGTTTGGGTATCGATAATATATGGTCTGTATACATGTGCTCGTATTTTGGAGTTTTAGTGGTCGCTCAGTCCGTAGTATTTTGAACTCTGAAGCTTCATCAAATTAGCTTTCGAAATGCCAGCAAGAAGCGAGTGTCAATATATAGTCGAGACGGATATAGGCCTAGAGACTAGGGCGTTAGCAAACAAATTATGACAGAAAGCCTGAGAAAGGGAATGTGGCGTCTAATCATGCGGGTATCCATAGGCGTAATTTGTGGGGGGTACGAGGGGTACTCGTACCCCCCACTTTTTGGACTGGGGTACTGTACCCCCCACTTTTTAAACAATGCCAATCAATATTTTATTATTGTGCCTTCCCAGAGAACGAAATCTACGCCAAAAGTATGAAAGTGCTTATATACACAGGTAAATCGAGAGCCAAAATTAACGAGAATACTGGCAGGGAATAATGTTCAAAATGGTTATCATGCGAAACACGAAAGTGGAGAAGATATTGGTACCCCCACTTTTTAGACCAAGGTATCGGTACCCCCCACTTTTTAGGCTAAAGTTACGCCCCTGCGGGTATCTACCACGGATATGGTAGACTAGTGGGTAGAATGGGGTAGATCTGCATATTAGGCCCTATAGTATAGAATTAGTGTGTTCCTTAAAAGACGGGTCAGAGCCAAACGGAACACCCCAATTGCGGGCTGAACAGCTGCGTCGTGTGTCGGTGTCAATGTTGCCAGAGCTGGGGATTTTCCCCTAGATCTGGGGATTTCGGCCTTCGTCTGGGGATCTGGGGATTTTTTGGCCAAATCTGGGGAAATTTGACCATTTTGAAATTTTGCATTGACAATGTATGTATTTTGTGTGCACTAAGCATTAGACCAGGGATGGCGAACCTATGGCACGCGTGCCCAACTTGGCACGCCAACAGATTTTGCTTGGCACGCCACCTGAACTCTGAACTTTCGTTTTTTTCATACTTTTCATACTTTATTTCTCACATTCAGCAATTTCTTTCCTGCCTCATTGTCACATAAAAATTATAGTAAATATAAATAAATCGCATTATTATGTAGCCATGTCAAAAAAATGCAATCACTTTTCAGTATTAGCTTTCATTTTTTTGAGTAGTTCATTCCGTGTTCATTCGTTCAATAAAATTTCTGGCACGCGAAATTTTTCACTTTCTTTAAGGAGTATTTTCTGGCACGCGAGCAAAAAAAGGTTCGCCATGCCTGCATTAGACACTATGTTTGTATCATGGTGAAAGAGATACGCACTGAGATGACGCCATTAAGCAGAGTATTGAATCTACAATCTAATTTCTATGTTGTGTCACGAGGTCAATGTTATCGTTGATGGCGGGTGTTTGAGAAAATCGGTAGTCGCTGAAATATATTTATTCAGTGTTAGAAGCATCAAATCTGATTTTAAACTAAAAATTCGTACAGTTGAAAGCAAGTTAAGCATCGTTGAGGTGTATTACCACTCGTGGTCATAATGTTTGTTTGTTTATGCATGTCCATATCCTACCCGAAAAATACACTGTATTCCCTACAACAGGGGTGGGCAACCTTTTCTGTGCAGCGGGCCTCATGAGAATTTAAAAAAATTGGGAGGGCCGCATGATAATTTTTAGCAATCGGGACTATATTTTAACACATTTATAACAAAGTCAAATTAAATAAAGATCAGTTGCTACATAAGATTAAAATTTAATCTTATGTAGCAACTGATCTGAAAGGGGGTCAACCCGAATCCCCGAAACCCGAATCCCCGAAAACGCTGAAAATACACAAAAGCCCGATTTCCCGAAAACGGTTTTATAGAAAGCGGCCGAACTCTGGAAAACTATTCAAAGTTAGATTGTAATCTCTTATGCACGACATAGACCTAGCGTGGCCTTGATGTATCTCGATATACTGCCTATTCACCTGTTTATTTGTAATTTTAGTCTAAAATCGATTTCGGGGATTCGGCCGAAATTCGTTTAGGGGATTCGGGTTTCGGAGATTCGGGCCGTACCCTCTGAAAGATCCGCCGATATAGCATCAACGCGTCGAACCACTGTTCTCCGTGACAACGAAATATTTTCAAATTTTTTTTAACTTTCGGGACAGATAGTATCGGCAATATCAACTATGCATTCCTTTATGAATTCTCCCTCCACAAACGGTTTATTGTTCTTCACGATCTTATGTGCAATAACAAAACTGACCTTTGTTGCAGCTTCTTGAACAGACAACGGCTTGGTAAAAGTTGTTTGTTCCTGTTTTAAATTTCTCACCATGTCATCGGCTTTGCGCCTTAGTTCGGTTTCACTTAAATTTTTTCCGAAATTGCCATGCTTCGTCTGAAAATGTCGTTTGAGATTGTACTCTTTGAAAACGGCGACAGATTCCCGACATATTAAGCACACAGCATTACTTTTAATATCAATGAAAAAATACTTCGTTGTCCAGTCTTTGTTAAATGTCCTACATTCGTCTTCAATTTTTCTCTTTTTTAAGTTTGGCGGTGCACTCATTTCTCTTTTCAAAATATTAATCTTAATATTTAAAATTATTTTCTTAATATTAACTAATTGTGAATAAACAACAAATTATCGAAACTTTTAAAATTTCGCAGCAGACGTTACATTAAATTTTGTCAACAACGGTTTACTAAATTTTCAGGAACGTGACTTGGGAAGAAGTCGGGCTGGGTGCGTTCGAAAGTTCATTCTAATTTTGAGCATTACAGTGTAATTTTTAAAATATGCTGTGATACTATTATTATTATTTCTTAATTATTACTTAATATTATGAAAAGTAATTAATAATTTATTAATTGATTAATCTTTAATTGATACTATTATTAAAATATGACATCTGTATACTGAGATTGTAAATTTTCAAAGAATTTACTAACAATTATGTACATTTTACAAAAATATATATTGAATTAGCAGCTTAGTAGCAGAATGTCTCACGGGCCGCATTAAACGTTTCGGCGGGCCGCATGCGGCCCGCGGGCCGTAGATTGCCCACCCCTGCCCTACAAGAATGAATCCTGACGCTAATTAGCTGTAACTTGTTCTAGTTGCGTTTTGTCAGCTTTGATGTTTAATAAACGAGTATTCATTCATGCGTCCATTTAAGTTATCGTCCTTGAGTAAGATGGGAACCGACGTATAGTATGGTATCGATCGCACAAGCCTGTGGTGTTTAAACCACCGCTAACGCTTCTATGGCATAGTGAATGGAACAATCTGATGTTTTTATTTTTTATTCCGGATATTTCTATAGCGCCTCTCGAAGTCAACTACTACTCAGAGTCGTTCCCGACTACAGCATTTGACGCTGTGCCGGAATTTTCACGCCGAAGTGCCACGAGCAATCGCGAGTGAAGGACTTGCCCAAGGTCCGTACGCAGCGGCTAGAGTGGGATTCGAACCTACAACCCCATGTTGATGTTAACGTTCTCTGTGCTTCCAAGCATTGAAGTTAGGGGTGAAGTGATATTTGATTATCGCAAATTCTTGGCCTGTCAAATTTAGGGTAACATATTTCTAAAGACCCGTTAAATTTTCCACCTGTGAGTTCCCTACCTCGTTGCCCATTTGTTTGAATGTTGTGTCATGTGTCAGATTAAAATTTTGTGATTGTATATTTTCACCTGTAATTTCAGTTCAGATGGAAGAACTTGGAGAGCTGAAGAAGGAACTGAAATTGTGGGAAGCGGACTTTTACCAAAAGTTCAGCAGAAAACCTCAGAAGGTACCAAACGACTTAAAGTTCACGCTAGCTGACACCTTTGCAAAGATGCAACATCTACACACATAAATTGTGCTAACAAAAAATTTGTGATATGTACTGAACCCTCCTTATAAAATGTGTGATTATAATGTGAATTCTGATAAAAAGTGGATCTAAGGTTTAGAAAATGACTTTATTATAACACAGAGTACTCGATACAGCCAGAATGGTACTGGGTTCCTGGTCCTCTCAGTCGCTGGTCAATGTTTTCGCAAGTTCTGTGATTTTATTCAGGTCAGAGCTGAAGTTCCATATTTTTCTGATTGCTGATCCTCTGTAGAGTCTGGTGTGCTGGGCCTCATGGATTTGTACCGGTTCTATCTAATGGATTGTGGTTTTTGAATGTGGTTTTGCTTATCGGCAATCATCAATGTATGCCTTGTGCATAACGATAATTGTGATATAGAAGTTTCCAGATTAGGTTAGATTAATTAGTATATGACAATGACCCTGTTTCAGAAATGATTATTTTATCGCTGTAATTTCTGTTTCTAGGACGATCTTGAGAATGCACCAAATGATGTTGTAGGTGAGTGTCTATCAAACTAGATCAAATTCGATTAATATAGAGCTTAATTTACTGTTTTTTTAAGTCCTTCAAATTTATTTCACTCTGTAAAATATTTGAAAAATAACAAAAGTCAAGACTATGCTTTTGCTAAAGAAATCTAGAGAATGTTGGGCTTTCATGTCATTTGGGTATAAACTTAGAAATCATCAACTTGCTTAACCACCATATTCTGACTTATGGTTTCTCAAACCTATTGCATGTCGACTGGACATCTTGAATGTATTGCAATAGAGGTAATTTGATTATGTTTTTAGAAAAACTAGTATATTCATTTTAAATATTTAGCAAAGTACCAGCGTTATAAAGAAATCAAGAAGACTGTTGAAGCAACTTCAGATTCGCCTTCAAAGTTTTCAGAGTCACTGACAAGCTCTGCAATTGGCATTTGGGGAAAAGACTTGAACAAGGTGACATCTAGTGACAAAACTGCTGCCGCAGTTTGTGTAGTGAATAAAGGGTCTTCAGTGATGAAGGGCCTTGGAAAGAAAATCCTCGAAAATTCACTCTTAATGAAAGTAAGTTTTGACATTAGCTGCCAACCATCTTGATAACCTTATCATACTGGTGATATCTGTTTTGGGTTTGCTTAACTAGACCTAACTTAAGTTGCCATTTTGGATAGCAACTTGGCAACTAACTCGACCTTTACCATTTGGTTGTGTCAAATTTGATTTGATTTGATAAGTGCTGGTAAATAAGCTGGTCACCCTAACTCATGTATATGTAGTGCTGATAAATTTCTTCCATGTACAATACATTTCATTATCTAACCTTTTCTTAGCTTTTTCTTAGAAATTTCTTTCATTTATTTTTCGTATTCTTCTGTTTTCTCACCTTTCATACCTTAACCTGTTGTATTGCAAAGTACTTATATGGAATCAATTAATGAAAACAGAAGTTACTAAAAAAATAAAGAAATTAATGAATTTTGAGGGATTATTTTACCTTGGGTGAAAAATAAGAAAATAAATATGTAAATAAAGATTATGTATGACTGTGCATTATAGGCATATGTATAAATGTACATATGTATGAATCAGTTATACAGTACATTTGAAGGACCTCTCAGAAGAGCTGTTACCACAGAAGCCTGAAGGAGTTGACAGCCATGTGTGTATTATTTACATGATATCCCTATGCTTAATAATAAACAAATTAATACATGAATGAATTAGTTGAATGATAATGTTTTTTTTGGATTAATTAAAGGCATCACCAGTTTTCAAAAGAAATTTGTCAGGTTCAACAACTTCATCTTCAAGTATCTCTGCTTCTCATGTTGAAAGCAAACCAATTATAAGAAAACGACCAAAAGAGCTTCCAACTGCAAAGACAACACTGGTGCCTGAATCATCCCAACTTTTAGAAATATCCTCTGCAACCAATGGTTCCCTTTTTGACAGAGCTCTGAAAATTGTCAACAGCAAAAAGCAGGAAGTTAGGAAAATAGTCTCAGGTAAAGTCAGGGTTTATGCACTCAACAGAAATTTGTATCCCATTGTTATTTAGAGCAATTTCTTAGCACAATTTAAAATCTAGAATCTAGACTAATTACAGTTTTTGAAAATAGCTGGGAGGTAAAAGTTGTTCTGATTTTATATAAGACCACTGAAATATTTTCTTGAATTAATTGTTTTCAACATTTTTTTTTCCAGACAAAGGGCCTGTGATTCCTCCACTGTTGCTGGCTGACAAAACTGGAACACAACGAAAATCTTTTCTCTCAACTTGTTCTTCACTATTCCAAGAATCTTCACAGTTTTGCGATGAAAGCATAGAGGGTCAACTAGTACATTCTGTGGAAGACCAACAAGGGCATACTGTAGAGAGCCAGCTTGGACATACTGTGAAAGACCGAGTGGAACATTCCATTGAAGGCCAAAACAGACATATTGCCAGCTTATCCAAAGAACTGGCCAATCGGCACAGTTCAACTTCCACTGGCACTGATTTGCATGTGGAAAATCGTGCTGGTAGTTCCAAACAATTAAGTGGCAGCAGTGAGAACAAAAGAAGGTTGGATGAAAATACAATATTCCAAAAGATTAATCCAACACAAAGTTTGTCCTGCGACAGTTTAACTGTTAGTCCTACCACAAGGAGAATGAACTTTAAAGCTGCAAGTTTTTCAGTGGCTGAGAACTGTGATATTAAAACCAAGTCAAAAACTAATATTAAAAGAACTCATAGTGAAGCAGTTGGCAGTGATCTTGATGAAGAAAATATCCAGAGAGCAAAAAGAAAGCGTTTGGGTGACGAAGAATTTTCTTTACAGCCAGATCGACATGAAGATGGCAATGTGAGAGTTTAAACTGTTTTTAATTTTTCACTGTCTTGGTTTTATGTATTAACTTAATATAATATAAGTGAAAATTCGTAAAGTGCATCATCAAGAAAAACTCATCAGCAGGGCTCCTGCAGAGCAAGCAGGGAGGTCCCACCATCAAACAAAGCAGACTTCAAGTACTTGTGGAAGAAGGAAGGTGACAGACTGATTAACTCACTTCTGATTTTAAAGGGAAGACTATTCCAGGATACAGGACCAAAAATGGCCAAACCTCTGTGCTGGGTAGAGGACGACTTAGCCCGAGGGATGACAAGGATACCATATGCAGTTGATCGGAGGGACCTGTGATCTGGAATAGATGAGGCAGAGATACTCAAGGATCTGAGAAAGGATGGGACAGTTCCCACTAGGCAATTTTGCTTGAAAGGTAGAGTCTTACACTGCATTGTAATATTATACTATAAGTTAGAATCTGAGTTTGCATGGTAAGTAGTGAGTTACTTCTAAGGTGCTGTACACATGATTGCTTTTTGAAATGAATGTTGTATAGTTGAAACTGTAAACGACTTTGTACATAGTGTAAAAAGTCTGTCTGCATGCATACATGTGTGTGTCTGTGTATGTCAGCCATCCAACTCTAGTCGATCATCCTCTTATCTCACTCTCTCCCATCCCCCAGTCACCAGTGATACACCAGTTCTCCAACAGATCCATATGCTACACTGCACCTCAACTCTAGAATGAACTTTCCTCTGAATTCTGTATAGTCTCAGTTCCTCCACCAAGAGTCTCAGTTCCTCACCGACCATGACCTCCCTCGGACTCCTCTACTGATCACCTCACAGGCTTTACACTCCAAATTGAAGTCTTGCCTTTTCCAAGAATTCCAACCCTAATCCATCAAATCCTCTACCTTTCAAGCTTTCTCGTCTGCACCAAACTCACCTTAGCATCTCCTCTGTCTCTGGTTTCTCTGGCGACTGTACTCGGATATTCACTGGATACAGAAGGATATCAATATCTGGATAACCCCTCTAATACGAAGTAGTGCTCGTGAATAAGCTGGTGCCCTGTGCTTAGCTTTAGAGAGGTACTTTAGAAATTTGGAGATTATGATTATGACTTTGGTATATTTTTTTGTGTATGTAGTAGGTTTGTATGTTTTGTGTAAATTTTTTTAGAAGGATGAAGAGATAATGGAAGATGAAATGGAACTGAATACAAATGAGAGGCAAAAACCTTCAAAAAGTGGAGAAACAAAGAAGAAGAGGTGCATACTATTAGCATAATGTAATGTAAGAAGAGTGTTATAGAAATGCAGTGCATAATTGTAGTGTCTCTTGTTAGAAAATCCAGTTAGAATGTTATCCATAGTATTAATATTAGACTGGAACCTGCTTATGATGCTGTATTTGGAAACCTTATTAGCGTGTTGTTATCTTAGTCCTAATTTTGAGAACCACGTCAGTGATGGTAATTTGTCAGAATCTTATGAGCATGTGTGCTGTACGGAGAAGAACGAAAAAGAACCAGTCCCGTGAGCTACCCAGAGAGGCAGCCACTTGCTTATTTTATAACTGAGTTTGCTAAGGGACACTATTTTAACAGAAATCTTTAAACTTATTTCTGCCCTGGCAGGGTTTGAACCACTGATGAGAGGTTAGTGGTTATCAGTGTATTTGTTAGTATTCAGTCCAGTGCTCTAACTGCTAGATCACAATGAATGTTATATTTTGCAGGCCACTAGGAAAAGCAAAAAGCTCTGGTTCCGTTTTGGGCGACAACTTCGTCCGATTGAACATGAAAGTAAAGCGCTACAAACGCAAAGGCGGGCGTCCAGTCTCTGGTCCTGCTGCGAAACGGATGGCATGGAAACAGAAGATGCAGGCACGCAACCAGAGCCGTGGCAACGGCTGCTTTAAGTGTGGTGAAACAGGTCATTGGGCCAAAGATTGCAAGGGAAAATATAGTTCAGGTGAAGTTTCAGCTCCTTCAGCTGTTATTATGTTTTTTTTATTTCATTTGTATGTATGCATGTATGTATCTGAACACTAATATTGCATTTTTAAGAACCTCACATATGTGCTGTATGTTATTATTATTAGTGTTACTGTTTTATTTATTATCCAAGCTAGAATATGGTATATTATTAGTATCATTTTTAAAATTTCCTCAGGAGCATTTATTCCCATGGGATTTGGAAAATTAATGGAGTTTAGGAATTAATCTGCAGCAACAAATTACTGTAGGTTTATAAAAAAAACGTAGCGTATTTACTGTGTTGAAATAAATGCATTTTGATTAGTTTTAAACTTAATTTGAGTTAGATGATATTAAATAATTTTTCAGATGATTAAGCAGTTTAATTTTGAGATTGAAGAGATTTACATGCTTACCAACTTCTATTTCGTTCCAAAAGGTGGCTACAACTGTTCCTCCAGGAAGGAGTTTGAGGATTGGGATGACAATGCTATGCTCAAGGAAGTCAAAATGGAGGAATTTCCAACGCTTCAGGAAGCAGTCTGCATGGCCAAAGGAATCCGGAAGTCGTGTTCTGACTCCACTCCAGTTCCAGGTACTTCTGACCAATCACCACCTGAATTAATATAAATATCAGGTATTAATTGTACACATATACCTAGTATATTCTCTGGTTTGTCCATACATACCTGATCAGCTGTCATTTTATTTTATCTGAATACTAACAAATACTCTGCAATGTGGAACAATGGCCAAGTGGCTGAATGGCATCTGTTTTTGTTCAGTGTATCTGTTGTGTCTTGGATTCAAAAACATACTCATATTGAAGACAATGGCCTCCGAGATTATGCAGTTTGACATTGTGATCAACAAGGGATTCTTTGTAACGTGCTTCATGGTAACGCATGAATTCAGATGTAGCGGTTGGGACTTTTATCCCAGGATTAATGTATGTATAGGAAATAAGCATGTAACACTCATTATAACAACTCCTTATGAGGCTGTTCTTGATATGCCTTCCAAAGACAGCATTTTTTGGTGTGTGTCATTTTATGTGAAATACTGAGTATTTGAACCAAGGTCTCGAAGGTGAAGATTGACCAGTTAGCCACTTGGCCATCACGCAACCTCTCAGGATATTTGTTAGTATTCAGATGAAATAAAATGATGGCTTATCATTCATTCATTCATTCAGAGGATTTGTTTAGTGCCCCTTCAAGAATTCTACTCAGAGGCGCTCCCAACAAGCTTATATCTGGTCATTTATTTAGCCTTCACTAAAAAGCTATTGGAGCTATATAAATTTAAGGTACAGTATATTGGAAAGTTAAATGGTTCTGATGGTTTTTTAGGTGTTGCTGAGAAATCAAATGAGGAATTTGAACAGACTTTTGACGTGGAGAGGACGCGTTATGAACCGAAAGCTTCACTTCCAACTATGGAGCCACTCTATCAACTTAACGAAGATGGATCTCTTCCAAGTGAGAGAGAGTCTTTACAGTGCAGTGCTGTATAATTCCAAAAATGGGCTATGTAAATGTTCAGATACATACGTGCGACCTATGCACCATGGATGCACTGGCTAATGTAACATTATGTAATTGTAACACTCAACACTTTATATGTTCCAAATAGGACTACATAAATATATCAAATAAAACAATGGAGTAATATGCTGTATATTGTATACATGCTTTAGAGTTGCATTAATTGTCATTTATTGTGTGTTGAATTAATTTTTTTGCTGATTTGTTTAAATGTTTCTGTTGTTTCCAACAGAACCTCCGCTAGAGTTAAGGAAGGCTCTTAAGAAATTTGGGTTTTCCCAATTCCGACTTGGACAGGAGACAGCAATTATGCGAGTCTTATGCGGTGAGTTTGATTTTATGAGTCCTGGATGCTGAGTTTGATTACTGGTACGTGAGTTTATGTGGTGAGGTTGAATATTTGAGTGTTTTATTGTGAGTTTGATGAATTGCCTTTGGTGAATTTATCATTTAATTATGCTAACCTTACCTTCCTATCTCTTTGCTGTCATTGCTTAATCATCAAGACCAAGTTTTTCTAAGTTTTATTGAAGTGGTGATATATAAAGGTCTAATTATATCATTTTCAGTTGTCACGCTGTACCTACTCTTGCAGTGTACCAGTGGATGTCCTTGTTGAATGTTCATTGCCTTATCTTAACTTTTGACCATACAATAGACCACTGGCCATTACTGCTGGAAAAATGTCTTCCATTAAAAATACATAGAATTCCACCAGGAGACAAGCCAAGGACCATTTACCACCTGTCTAAAGTCAAAACTCTGTAAATCTGCTAGATAGCGATGCTTTAGTGCCTTTGTGAGGTTCTTAAAAGATTTTTTTATAAATTTCCAGAAGTATATGTACATATTTGCTTTTGTTGGTACATAAAAATTAAATACTTACTTACATTTGGTGTAAATGTGTTCTGTAGGTTTGTCTACACTGGTTGTACTTTCAACCGGTGCAGGAAAGTCGCTTTGCTACCAGTTATCGGCATACATGTATGCCCAGAGAGAGCGATGCATTACCCTCGTCATATCACCACTCGTTAGCCTTATGCAAGATCAGGTAATTAACTGATTAGTCTAAGTTATTTTAGAAGATCGGTTAACTAGCTGAGTAGTAATCAGACTTGTGTGAGACCTTCAGGAATTTTACAAAGCTTCCACGCTTCTGAGGTTAGTTTATTGAAGCATATAAACAAATGTGTCAGCACTACTGTGCAGTTACAACACATTGTGGCTATGGCGCAATTGCTCTTAGTAATATTTAAAATGAATTACTAGGCTCTAAAGACCATCAGGAATTGTTTGAAACTTCCATTACATTACTTTACAGTTACAAATTGCTGCCATTACCCCTACACGTGCTAATGTTTTCTCAATTTTAATCTGATACTTCATATACAAGATATTGCGATGATCCATACACATTTAATATAGTTTTCATTTTTTTCGTTGTGTGTTTTAGCTGCAGTTACGCTTACATTTATTAATATTTCTCAATTTCTTCACAAATTCTACTCTAGGTGTCCAATCTACCACCAGGTATCACGGGTGCATGTGTGAATGCTAATATGACCGCAGCCCAGCGCACGTCTGTTCTTGAGTCAGTTTCCAGCGGGAATGTCCACTTCTTGTTACTCTCTCCGGAGATGTTGGTTGGTGGAAGCGGCTCATATGGATCTGTAAACCTGCTCCAGGAACTTCCACCAATTGCATTCGCCTGCATCGATGAGGCTCACTGCGTATCGGAATGGTCGCATCACTTTCGACCATCGTACCTTACAGTTTGCAAAGTAAATGCATGGTTTTCTTATATTAACATATCTTATCATCTGAAATCTATTATTATTATTAATTAGTAACTTCTATAGCACTGGTGTCTAATGCACAGGGCATAAACTGATGGGACACCAAATCAAAGCCGTAATGAGATCAACATCCAGAAGGTTAGTTCTCAAAGACAGAGGCAGCCTATGATAGATAAACAATCCAAAACAGATAAGTCTTAAGTAAAGAACAAAATGACTTAACTGGCCGAGTCGAATGAACAGTTACAGATAAGACTGTGAACTAAGGACTGATTCAATACTGCAGCTGGCTAGTGTTCAGTATTTTATAAACCGTGAGCCCAAATTTGAAGGAGATTCTTTGCTGAACAGGAAGCCAGTGCAACAATTTAAGTGCAGTGGTTATATGCTCATATCTTGATGTATTATGGCAGTTACTACTAGTCTAGTGTCCTTTATCTTTTTTAATTGACTTTATCATTTACTTCAACTGTTCTAATTCGTAACATTGCACCGCATGAAGCTCAGGAAACATTTTCGAAATTTCTTATAAGTCCCATCTGTTTAAATCTGTTGGGTAGCTACATTTAGTGCCTTTGTGCAGTTCTTGTAAGGCGCTATATAAATGATCATATCCATACATTACTGTATATTATAACATAATATATAATTATACTTATATTACTAATAGTAATTTACTACTACTATGATTTATTGCTACTATTGCAACTTGTAGCAATATACTGGTAATACTATAATATGTAATATATAATTATAATAATGCTTCAAATAATTTCTCATTATAATAACAATTTTGTTATTGCAGATTCTGTACAAATTCTAATAGAACATGGTTGGTCTCACGAGTCACAAGTATAAATGATTTGTTGAAACTTGACTTCATTGTGACATGAACTTGGAACAAGACATTACTTCATGTAGACTATGTCGTTCTCATAGATAGCATAACAACGCTCCTTTCTATGTGTTATTTGCCTTGGTTTGTTGTAGGTTCTTCGTGAGCGCTATGGTGTCAAATGTTTGCTCGGTCTGACTGCAACTGCCACAATGGCCACGGCCATTAGCATATCGCACCACTTGGGAATTACTGACTGTGAGGATGCAATCATCAGAGGAGCTCCAATTCCTTCCAACCTCAAACTTAGTGTTTCGAGAGATGAAAATAAAGAAGAGGCAAGTGGAAATTTCTGTTTCATCACGAAATGTACTATACAAGCTTAAGAGATAAATGTCTATGATAATAATTATGATTTTCATTTCTCAATATTAATTATTATTTACTATATCATAATTTTATAGATAAATTTGAGTTATTTTAGAAATGTGCTAATCTGTGATTATTGCAAGCATTGTCTAAGTATGTTGAGCAAGTCGCAGGATCATGTTTGACACATCTTCAATAGATCAATCAATCAATCAATCAATCACTCTTTTATTGACATGCCACACAAAGCAGTCATTGTAAATGATGCCGTGGATATAATGTACTAATTATGATATTAATTTCTTGAACTTTAATTAATGATAAATATCAATTTTATCAACTTTAGGCATTGTTGGGTCTGCTTCGGGGAGAGCTCTTCTCCTCTTGCCAGTCAATCATTGTCTATTGTACACGACGTGAGGAAACTGCGAGGGTCGCGACCTTAATCAGAACCTGTCTCAAGGACATTGCTTCATCTTCTGAAACTGTTGAAACTGACAGCAGCAAGGGGAACACCAAGAAAAAGAGTAATTCCTATATCAATTCCTGTTTTACATACGAATTTGGCAATATATGAGTACATTTGGCCATACTTATGATACAAGTACCTGTGATGCAGATTATATTCCATCACAATTACTTTTAAAGACTTCAGTATTATTTCATAATTATGATTTAATAGTTAATGATTATGATATGGCGATTCAATATTTTGTAAGGTATTATACAATGACTTGAGTTCCTTGCCCTTTCTTTGCTTTATTTCCATAAGTACTTTAAAACATGTACTTGATTATGGTTTTGAGTTGTCAGGTTTGGAGCACATGTAATGAGTTTCTGTTTAAGTGGAGCTATATAAATTTGCAATTACAGTTTGTAATTTGTAATTGAGAATTTATATAGCACGACTCAGAATCAGAGGCACTCCCGACCCGGGTCAGTGTCTTCACTGACAAAGAGAAATGTTTTACAGGTACAAATTACATCCATGATTTAATATATTATGGTTGGGAGCATGTACCCATATTTTCATTTGGCTTTTTTGTCCAACTTGGTACACATGTGGCTTCCAAATTCCGCATCTAAGGAGCATTACAAGCAGAATTACAGGCATTTTACCTTCTTGTTTACCCTAGGAGGTAGACGAAAAGCCTCAGTGGTTGCCGGGCAACCATTGCCATGGGATGCGGAGTGTTACCACGCAGGTCTTACTGCTGCACAAAGGAAGAAGATTCAGACAGACTTCATGTCAGGCTACCTTCGGGTTGTCGTAGCAACCGTTGCCTTCGGAATGGGTTTGGACAAGTCAGACATTCGAGGGATCGTTCATTACAACATTTCCAAAACTGTAGAATCATACATCCAGGAGATCGGACGAGCAGGAAGAGATGGAAAGGTCGCTTACTGCCACCTGTTTCTTGACTCACAGGTCCGAATACTTGTACTTTTCAAAGTTTCAGTTAATGAAAATTGCTGTGAATAGCATCTCCCAGATAATACTTCTGCTCACTGGTTCAGAAAAGTTCCTTTCTGGGGAAATACCCTTTTGCCCCATGTTAGTTTAAACTATTGTAGGAGTCTTTGAGAGCATTATATCTGGTGTTCTGCAATTTTCCATGATATCAAATGTCTTGTCATTGGATTCCTGTGGTCTTGTTTGCATTTTGGCTGAATAATTCGTTAACTTCAGGACTAAGTATATTCATTTCCAACTGTTTCCACTGTTTTGACTAGGGTCAGGACAATAACGAGTTGCGACGTCATATTTATTCACGTTCGGTTGATCGCTCATCTGTGAAGAAACTCGTGCATCGAGTGTTTATGTCCTGCAGATGTCGCTACCTGCACAATCTGACAATGGTAAGCCTGTATCTTTGTTGTACAGTGAAACACCTTTAGCACACGCACCGATAACCCACGGGTTTGATTTACTTGCAATGTCACCATGCTTCCCGATGCCTTGAGATGAATGCACGGTAATCATTAACACATGGTAGTTTAAACAGTAAAATATTAAGTTATGCATGTTATTATTGCAGTGCTATAGCAGTCATTTAGTTAAGGATAATAGATTAGATATGATTAGATCAGATCTGCACAATATCTTCATAGTATCCGCATAATATAAATTTCTAGATACAATACAATACAATTACAATATCTTCATGAGATTTATCAAACAAAGTTTCAGCTTAAAATGTTTTAACAGAACTTCATCTCCAATTTCTGCCTAACCTGTTAATTGTTCCTGACAGAATTGCTGGTAAATCTTATGATCTGAGGCAGATATTTACAATTTACTGTTTTAGGAGAAATCTGCGGTAAATGATGATTTTGATTACTCTGAACTTGACAAGCCCTGGGACCTCGACGAAAAAGCTTTAGAAACTATCAGCCAAGACGCCAGCAGTGTGACAAAACGTCAACCATCAGCTATCAATTGTTCCACTGAACGTCTGGAGAATTTGGACAGAGGCTCTGACATGGAAGATGAAAAATTAAGTAATTTGAATGATACTGAGGCAGTTTCACTGGACTGCGAAAGGATTGCAACAAGAAATGAAAATGATGAGTTTTCCGAAAATTCTGTCATGGAAACAGAATTAGCTGTAGAAGGAAAATCAACAGAATTAGAAATCGAATTAAATTCTGGTTTGCTGTTAAAGAAGTCTGATGCGTGTAGTCATACTGATAAGGAAGTTTCAGAAAACATTCATCGAAAACCACGAATTTGTCCAGGTCATGAAAGAGCTGTACCGATCGAGGAATTGGTTCAAGAGTTGGACATGAAGGAGGAAGGTGATGACATAATCTTCTATAATTATTGTAATTATAATAATTAATATTATAGAAGAAGCTTACTCCAAGAGGCAACCATATGTGTGAAATGTTGGCAATTTCATTTTCTTGGCCTCAGCTTGTGAGGCTGGATAGAAAGGTCCTTTCCTCCTCACATTCATGATCTTCTCATCAAAAGTGTGTTGTCATTTGTGGCTGAGTTTGCTAGGTAGCACAAATCTCAAAACATCTTTCTGCTTGACAATCCAGCGTGCCAGCCACTGAGTTGGGCTGAGAGCACCTCTGATTAGGTATACTGGAGGGGCACTATGTCAGTCCTCTGAATGAATGAATGAATGATCTAATACTTTCATCTGATCTGATTTTTATAGATCTAACTTGATTAATACCCGTTTCAAACACCCAAAGTTGAACAAAATCTGTCGATTCACCCGTTGTTTGGGAATAGTTGCATATGGTTACTTCTAAGCTTTATCTTTTTACTCTGGAAACTTATACGATATAGTGCTAGTGTCTTACTGCAATAGGCATAAATTGAAGTTCACTTTTGACCAACACTGCAGTCCATAATCACTTAGCCTCGGACACAACCAGCTGAGATGCACGAGACTAAGGAGACCACTGCAAAAACGTCTAGAGAGGATAAGCAGTCTGAAAAGATGAGATTTCTCCTCATACCCAAATGGCTTCAGAGAACATTGTACACATAGTGCTCTACAAAGGTGCTGGATATAAATTTGTGCCTTTTTTATGTTGCGTTGTAGGCATTTCAACATTGTTGTGTTATCTGGAGTTGCATCCCGATAAATGGATTTACAATTTACAACCAGTCTATGCCAACTGCAAAATCCAGTGTTACAGAGGACTGCAACAGTTTCAAGACATCGCAAAAAAGGTTTGTTTCAGAGTCTGATGGACATTGTCTGTATGTTGGTGTATCATGGTACTTAATAATATAACATTCTTTTAAAGCACACATGGATATCTCAAACTGATCTAGACAAGCCAGAGATGAAGATCCTCTTTCAAAAATTTTTATTATTTGTAATTGTAATCTCAAAATTTCTGAAGTTCTACTCTAAAGATAAATGCACATGAGCGCTGCCAGGGCCGGCCCTAACCCAAATGGCACCCCAGGCAAAGCATACATTTGGCGCCCACTGACCCCCCACTCCACGGTCCACCCCACGTCACATCTCAATAAGGAACCAGCCAGAACAGTACGCTGAACTGAGTTATTTATTATTTGAATTCAAATGAAAATAATTATTGTAATTGAAAAATGGCTAAAAAAGTGAAAAACATAAAACTGTTAAAACACAGTTTTTGTGAATACAGAAGAAGGGAAGGATCTGGGTCATCCATCTGCAAAGAGTGGGAAGGAAAGGTCACACAAATGCAGACTTATGCGGATGTGGGGAGTGATCCACATCTAAACTTGGTACATACAGTTGTTTTAGCACAGCCTCGGTCTTCAACACCAACTTCATTGAGTTCATTCTGACTGCAGTCAATTGCCTTGGATCTAATTAGAGTCTTTTTTGGATGCAGAAAATCAACAGGTAGGCTGATCTAGGCCTCAGTACTTGGTTGGATTGCGAGTGTTCTGAACGGGATGAAACGAGTAATGCCAAATGCCAACAAGGGGGAAGGTATGGGTCCAAAGTAGGTAATTTTTCCTGGACATCCTTTATTATGGACAGTGCCCTCAGAAGATGTAGATATATGTACTAGTAGACTGATGGATGGATGGTAAGTAGGTAGGTAGATTGACCAATTAATAAGTTGGCAGTTATGTAGGTGGGTAGGTAGGTAGGTTTGTAGGCAGACAGATGAAGGACCTAGTTTGTGATTGGTCAAATATTCGCCTTGTAAGTGTGCAGATTCAACCCTGCCTCTAACAGTCACTGTACAGAAACAATCATTGTATTAAATAATGGTGCTATATAAATGTTAATAAATGAAGGTTGATTTCTTGTGTCTAGTGTCCTCCAATTGCTGTTGCGATTGCTCGACAGAAGGGAAAGAGTGTTAAGATGACAAAGAGGTTGGATTTCAACGTTGTTGAACTGAGTGACTACATGGGTTGGGAGTCTGGCCCGGTCAAGAGGGAACTCAAACTTCTCCAGTGGGAGTCTGGTGAGTTGTTCCAAAACTTTATGCTGCTCATTTACTAATCTCCCAAAATAATATATTATGTGATTTTCCGTCTTCGAACCTTCAGCAATTCTTGGTGGCTGGTCCGGTGGCTTTGGAATTCATTTGCCCAGTTCAGAACGACTCCATATGTTTTTGTCATTTCTTTAACGTTATTCAGGTCTTTTTCACTTTTTACACTAAACTTAAGACTCATTGGGTTTCAACTATCTTACTCACTGTAGCTTGACTTCTGGTTTTGGTATTCATGACCTCTCATATCTTGACTGGCCTGTTCAAATGGTTTTCTCATTTTTATAGTGGTTTCACTTGAAGCAACGAGCGATTGATGCCTTGTGTATTATGATAATAGAAGTTTTTAGATAAGGTTATTTAATTACAGTTACCAGTATATTCCCTTTGTGCTTGCTTGTCAGGACCGAGTGGGCTTCAGAAATCCGGTGTCCTTGTGGAGTTCTATGGTCTTGCGTTTCATCTGAGATCCCCAGGTGATCTGACGGACGACGAGATTGATGATGTCATAAATTTTCTTGCTGATAGACTCGAAACTCAGGAGAGAACGGAACTGTTTCATCTCCACAACTTCTATCAGATGCTTCAAAGGTTGCGTTTCTTATTGTACCTGACCATTCTAACCTAATGTAATTTAAAGAAATTCTAATATGTCAGCATCACAATAAGGCTTCATTTTGATGGTCACTTCAGACTTTGATTTCCTTACACATGACAATTCTGATGTAATCTGAAAACTTTTCAGTATCAAGCGATCGATGTCCACATGTTGGTTGCTTTCTTCTACCTAACAATTCTTATTCATTCTTTTATGCATCCATTCTTTCAGGAAATTTATTGAGTGAATCTTTAGAACATCAACTTAGAAGTGTTCCGAGTGGGGATATTAAAGGTGCCTACTGACTTTGTTGATCGTTTAAAATTTCTCCTGCAGTGTTTCGTACAAAAGTTGTTGGTCGTGCTCTGATCGGAACGACGAAGACAGATCAGAAAGACTTAAGCAGAAGTTGCAGGAATATCTCGAATGCTGTCGACCGCTCGAAAACGGCCAGATAACAGCACTCTCCTTTACAAGAGAGATGGATGTTAAAATGCCAAAAGAACTGAATGAGGTATTTGGAATTAACGTGCATGATTGGATTTCATCTTCATGCATCAACAAAAAACAGACATTAATATTTCTCTTCTTACATCCTTGGCGAACTCGGCTATTAACCCTTTAATGACAAGAGGGATTTGTTTTCCATACATTTTAGCTAAGAAAAATGAAATTGTGAATACTTCCTCTCAAGGTTTTTTGGAATTAACATTTGTTATAATAAAATAAAGCATGTAAGTTAATGTTCCATATACATGTAAACAGAAATTTCGTACTGCAGAATCATAGTAACAGTGTAACTTCTCTGGATGTCGCCTCAATGGTCGAGTTCTATACTCGTGTGAAAGCCTAACATTGGCGACTTTTGCAGTTATTTGATTGTTATTTCCTTTAAGATAAACTTGCTGTTTTTAAAGAACTCTAGCATCATTTACGCTAGTGAGCAACACCTTCGAGACATACTTATAAGGCCCGATAACAATGCGCATAACTTTTGAGGGGCATCTATTGCACGTGTAGTAAGGACTGCCGTGCAATGATTTTTTTTATCATGGTTTTGGTTGAAGTGACGACTGATTGATGCCATGTGCATTATTATAATGGCTCTATATAATTGGTCAGTTTAGAAGATGGCATTAACGTTACATTGCTTAAATTTAGTGGCTTCCTTTTTCATTTGTTTGCAGCCGAAATGTGACTACGAATCTGCAGTCAGAGCGGACATTTCTGCGTTCATCCACATCTATCGGCCGGATCATGCACTAAATGGAAGAGCAATTGCACGTGTCATGCACGGAATTGAGAGTCCCTGCTTCCCGGCTGCTGTCTGGGGAAGGGTTCGCCGCTTCTGGCGATGTCACCTGGACGTTGATTTCAACCTACTGCGAAAAATAGCCACTCAAGAACTGATCAGGACGAGATGATTAGCAGCCGTTGCATTATTAAAATCGAATCCTAGTGACTGAAGGATTAGGATAATCATCAGCTGATGACTGAAAACCGATGTGGGGAAATCAGAAAGTGATAGTGACTGAGAGCGAGGTGGCAGTATAGGCGAGATGGAAGTATAGGCAAAAAAGGGAGGGGACGACAAATACACTCGCTCTAGACGTTTAGAACAATTACATTGAAGGGAAGTTGTCGGGAGACATGCCTCATGATAGGGCACACAAACCTAGTTTACGTAAAAAGGGAAAATGTTGCAAAAAGTATATATTTTGTGCTAAGCTGCAGTTGTATGGTGCGTTAACCCGCACGGCATGTTAAGTTAATAGCTTTAGGGGATGCAACACCACTTCATGTTAAGCAGAATGGCACATAAACTGGAAGAGCACAAATGAGTCTGCATTGTATTTACTTTGTTCCAGAGCAAAAAGAATAATAATAATAACATCGACTATTTCTAAGTCGCCGTAACACGTTAAGAACAGCAGATGCCTGTAAATACGTAATCAACCTGATTAGTCACACTCAAACCACAAACTCAAACCATCCAGAAGACTAGTATGTTTCTAGTCTTGTGTTTTAATGCAAATAGAAATTCTTCACAGTTTTCACAGTACAAAGCAATTATATTGATATAACGCATTTTGAAAGCTTCTCAGATGTGCTACCCTTGCACTGGACATCTTCAACCGCAATCTTGAGCATTGCGGTTGAAGATGTCCAGTTCGAGCAACTAGTTGAAAGATAAAGGCAGGGCCAGAGAAAGCCTCCACTGGCAAACAGTTGCACACATGAAATGGATGACCAATGAAACTAGTCGAAAGTCGTAATCTCACTCCTTAACTCAAATGTGACAATTCTGCTTGTGAATGTAATGTAACAAACTATAACACAAGGCAGAGCA
Organism: Allolobophora icterica; assembly: GCA_963556255.1. NCBI lineage: Eukaryota > Metazoa > Annelida > Clitellata > Crassiclitellata > Lumbricidae > Allolobophora > Allolobophora icterica. The sequence goes on along the minus strand of OY744612.1, from coordinate 24,978,778 downwards.
CAGTGTAATACAAATTGTAACAATGTAAATCAAAGCGGAACACTTTGCGAGTTTGCCTCTTATATGCCCATCCAATTCTAACTTCTAAGTAATTCTAATTCTAGAATTAAACGGTCACAGGTCATACATTTAAAAAAAATTGTATTTGTATTTCTTTACAAAATTTTGATCACAACAAAATTTATCCAAGCAATAACGGATACAGAATCTAAATTTCTTAAAACTCCAACTCACCATCAATGTTGGCTCGACCTTAGGGTCATCCATAAAGGACGTCCACAATGAGGGGGAGGGAGGGGTCATCGAAAAGCAGACAAATGGGACGGGGGAGGGAGTTATGACCAGTGCAGACGTCCGCATCTAAACTTTTAAACCTGATAGTTTTTTAAACACCACCTTTTTGTTTCAACCTTCCCCGAAAGTTGAAAAGGTCAGTGAAGTGATTGCCTAAAACCTCGTGCATGGTATAACCTTTACTGCGACTTTAAAGAGGCTTTTATTACTGCACATCCTGCGATATGAAACCCGAACTGTCACTTGTCACTTAAATGTGCACAGGCACTGTGGAATAATTGTAAAAATGATGATGACATTAAAAATTGGCTTTGGCGTGCGGACGTCCGCAAAGGGGAGGGAGTGGGATAAGGTCAAATGCGGACAGGGGGAGGGAGGGTCCAAAGTACGTCATATTTTGCGGATGTCCTTTATGGACGACCCTTAGTATTTCATGCATCTTAAATGAAAAAAAATGAAAAATAGGTACGGTATTTGTTAATAAGCCAGAAACAAACTAAACAATTTTAATTCTACACTTAGATGCAGCTTATTCACAGATTCATATTTTACAATTCTGAACACGACAGCAGCAAAACTGAATAAAGTTGTATTTTGAATAACAAAACAAGAAGAAACATTATTCAATAACTTACAAGCAAATTTCTTGGAAATTATATGTACATAAGTTCAACATCTATATAAATAAAGCAAAGAATCTGTCCCTCTGTCCCTCTGTCTGTAGCACGCGATCTTTGACCGGAATGCATTTCTACACCTTTCGAGCTTTTCACTCCAAACCTTCACTACTCTCTCGGGGTGGGCATTACACACCCAGTGTGAGGCTTCGCGTCCCCAGTGGTGGTGGTGGTGGTGGTGGTGGTGGTGTGAAACTTATTACCCCGGGCAACGCCGGGTAAACCAGCTAGTCTTACATAAATCGCTGAACTTTCAATGCTTCAGACCAATTTAAGATGCGCCAAATCAGCTCGGTTTTAATGCCAATCTTAACAATGAAATCATGATTTTTTCTTTGTTGCTCTGCAATTATTATGTATCTAATCGGCATTTAGTGTATAGGAAATTGTTAGCAATAAAGTGTGGTTCAGTACAGTTCAACTGATAAGCATAAATGTTTTAATGAATCAAAGGAAACTGTACTGAACCACAAGAAATCATAATTCCTTAAAAGTGGCATGATTTCAAGATATACAGCAAAATAGAAAAACAAGAACATTTCAGAATTAACTAAGCTGAAATGATCAACTCAAACCAGCCAATTCCTCCAACAAGTGCAATTTTCTGTTAAAGCCACATGAAACAGCCACACGCACTGCTTATAGCAAGATTTGAAACTGCATAATGATTACCATTAAATCTACTGCAGTAAATTAGGTGAACGACTTAGCAAGGTCTGTGTGACCAGTTGGTCTCACCTTTTCACGCATTACATTATACTGTAATTGAAAAACTAATTCAAACAGCGTTCTAAATGTAAATCAATCGAATCAGATTCGTGTTGCATTGTTTGTGCTCTAGCTAAAAGATCCTTCAGATTGAATTAGGACGACGCTACTGACAACTGCTGTTGGCAAATACATAAATAACAATTACCTTACATTACCTTATTGCTGAAGGAGACGTGCAACAAGCGGACAACTATTTTACTTTACCACACACAGGCAAATTAGTTAACATTATAGTTACAGAAATACATTTATAGCCCACTCCAGGTCCGTGTGTACTGGCCAGGGACATGGAATGCATCTTTCATTAACACTAACTTCTGTTTTGCCAAGGATGGGCTGGGAACGACACCGAGTAGATACCTTACCTTCGAAAGGGTGCTGCTTTGAATGAATGTTTTCACTTCCAACCAAAGACAATGTTTCGAAACAGATTCTACATCATGATCATAGTTTCGTATTATCGGGTTGGGGGTACCTGTGATGGGTTTCTTATGAAGTGGTACTACCAGTATATAAATTGTGAATACAAGTACAAAATTAAATTACAATTACCACAAACACAGCAGAAACCAAAAGAGAAACCTTTCAACAATCAAACAATAAAGTTTCTTGCAATTGTAAACCTCACAAACAGAATCCTCAATATCACAAGTCACAGAAAACGCCTACTACGGAATAATCTGTAGATGACCAGAACACAACAGATCGCTTTTCGCTGCCTACCTGGAAAAATCAAACACTTCGGTCACTCTAACCCAGAGGTGGGCAAACTACAGCCCACCCGGCCCGCCAACACTTTTTATCTGGCCCCCACAATTCTTCAGAAATTCAAACCGCAAGAAGGTTTTTCGTTTTACTCAAGTAGTTCGGTTCTCTCTAGCTTACTATTCCGGTCTCGTCTTTAATAATAACTCTGTGCATTAACTCGGCCGATCTGTCCCACTTCCCTGCAGAGGTTTTGCACATGATCTGTATTCGCAGAAGTGAAATCCGTTCAAGTAAAGCTAATGTTTCTTTCAAAGCAGATGAAAGAACAAAACTACGGGGACTACCCTACCCTGTAGTTGCACACTACAGGGTAGGAGAAATATAGCCTTCAGCTGTCAAGTTTGACAGAAGAGTTCTCCATGCAGGCGATTTTTGGATATTAAATCAATTGACACTGAATTTGCTGTGCTTACTATACCGTTCACATTTGACATTGACAATTAGCTCATACACGGAACTTCAGCTGGAGTTAACCGACCCACAATGTGACATTGTTCTCAAAGAACAGCTCAAAGGATCAGACCTGATAATATTCTTCTCTTTGCTCAGGAAGGAAAAATTCTACAAACTTCTGCTTTAAAAATGTTTGTGTTATTCGCATCCCCTTACATGTGTTAACAAAGCTTTAAAATATGAAAATAAACAAATCCAAGTACAGGTCTCTATAAGTGATCTAAGCTTGAACTCGAATTGTGAATTGCAACCAGTGCAATAACTTCGGATTATTGGAAACTTCTTAATGCATGTTCGCAGTCGCATGCATCTCATTAGTAACAGCCAAAGTGTATTTAATATAATAAACACTAAACTTCTTTTCATGTTAGTCGTCATTAAAGTTAAAAAAAGTTTTATCCGGCCCGCCAAATTTTTTTGGCGTTTAATGTGGCCCCACGTTCCAAAAGTTTGCCCACCCCTGCTCTAACCTGTGCTATATAGATGCTACAAATGAACAAACTGACAGGTAATGTTATGTGACAGGAAATTTATACAGTATCTTCTACATATCACTTCGAAGCACTTTATACAGCAGAAACTCCTAAAGCTGTCTTTTAGACCCAAGTCCATAACTGTCTTATCAAGTGGTTGCATTACAAAATCTAAAAAATCTAATAATTTGGCAAAAATAAATTTAATACACTTAACTAACTTTTGGATTCATGTTAGATCAGATTTGGTGCCATAATGAAGGATGTTGTAAGAAGCCTCTGATGCACTGTTACGATGCTAATGCTTAGATCAGTGTCGAGTTCATTTGAATTGAGTTCATTTGAAATCAAATGACACTTGCAGAACTGGAAATGCGAACATCTAGCAGGTACAACATGACATCTACCTAGTGACAAATGACATAGCTAAAATGACACCAACACACACGTCACCGGACCAAAAATCACGACTATGCCTCTCAACGACACCCTGACATGCATTCCCGTGAAGTGTCACCTGTCACAGACATATGATGCAGCAGCGATATGACTTCGGACACGGTTCTTGTTGGCACACAGAAGTTGTTTTGACAAGCAAACAACGAAGTAAGACTTGTGAAGATGTTTTCACAGAAAACATCTGTTGAATTTTCTTGCCATATAAACGTGCGACACATCATCCAAACCTGTGTCACCGATGCCAGATCAAGCAACACATCTGTGACCATGACACTACTACCCACGACACAAGCCACATGACACACACAAACAGACGTTGCGCATAACAAATCTCGAGACAAACAATCATTGTGTGATGTCGCCAACACAGACAGGTTAGACGTGACTGATGCTACACAGATGTACATCGGTGATTGGCTGAGCTGGCAAACGATGTCAAGTCAGTCGAGTCAGAAGGAAATCGAAGAGACTTTCAAAATCGTTCGGCTGTTCACGTTTTTTTCGACACCAAGCCAAAATTTCAGAAAGGAGTGAACCAACCGTAAGTTCACGACTTAAGATGATTTGACAAATGACATCCATCTACAACAGTCAGTCAGCAGGTGATAGTTAGAGCTCATCAGTACCAGTATTATCTGTATCATAACAGCCTTAGACTACCTGCACAATGTGGCTGTAAGTGTGATGTAATAGGTTAACGCTGGTGCTATTTGGTGAATAATATGAAAATTAAACAGATTTAGAACAGGCAATATGCATGTGTAAAGTTCTTAAATTGGGACAGTTTCTGACAACCATGGCCCATAACTAAACTGCATATAAAAATAGTGTACCTGGGTACACGTGTTTGTAGTGTGACCGTATGGCCTCGACCTTGCTCAACCATTGTTGCCCATTTGAATAGAAGCAACGCCTTTTAAAGTTCCAATATACGGACTGTGCTAGCCCGATAATTCAAATATCTGTAGCCACTCTCAGTATGGGAGCCAGCACCTTGACGCACAGAGGCAAATCAGGCGTACACTCTAACCAGTGTAGCCAACCGGGTCATAGGCCCAATTTCAGTTTCCTGACATTCTGTACACCGTCTAATAACTACTATCCATTTCAATGCTTCTGATGCAATTGGTGCTAGTGTCAGTGTCACTGAAACCCCTCGTCTTCGTTACCCCACTTTCATAAGCTCTAGCATTTAGGTCAATAAAATGAGGCTAAGGTACGAAGGCAAAATCAGACACCTACCCTCAATTAACTGGCCCCTCCCATTGACCAGACATACATGTGCATTCGTCTTCGTCTCATACCATTTGGCAAACAAAGAATTATTCATCAGTCAGCTACAACTACGCCAATTCCATCACGTCACAGAGTGGCTGTAACTTCGATATATCTGCCAGTCAACAGTCCGATAAGGATTGCAGAACGCCTTCCAAATAAGTAAGACTTCGGTATAAGCAGGTTCAACAAAAGTTATATTTGTATGTTTTTGCATTGGTTGTGGCCAAGATTTTGGCTGTTATTCAAAATAACTGGAAGTTCGAAATACCACAGTTCAAAATACCGAAGTTCAAAAAACCGCAGTTCGAAATACTGAAGTTCGAAATACTGAAGTTTTACTGTAGTTGCTAATCTGTGAAACGCTATTCAGAAATTTAATCCAATGTCTTCTACACCCAATATGCCATACTGCACAAAGCATCAACTAATGGTCGGTCAATTTAAGTCAAACCATAGTGATAACTCGCAATCTGTTGGACGGCAAGTCGAACTGAAATCTGGTAGTACCTACCTGACTGATCTGAGTATTTCCAGTGGTATTGTAGTGGAACTCGGAGGCTAACGAGGCCGAGGCGCAAATCCACTGCACCAGGGCCAACAGCTCCGGTTCCTGACCAAAAGCGCCATCAGCAGAGTGTTCAGCAATGACTGACCGCTGCAACAAAATCAAAATCATGGTCATCAAATGATGCCATAACAAACTGTCACGCAACAGTTCGCTCCACCGGCAGAAAATAACTTCCTAACAACCCTAATCGTAATACAGTGAATTGAATCACTATGTGACATATCAATTGTATAATGCAACAAAGAGCAATTATAACACAACAAGTATTAATTTTCAAGTTACAATCAAACTACAATTGTATTGTAATAAACAATAACTGCAGATCAGCAAAATTTATACCATGTACCTGAGAGGTAAACAAAAGAGGTTGCACAGTGACATCATGACAGGTAGAGTTCAAAGTAAAGATGGAAATTATTAACACTTTAACATGACGAGCGTGTACTAAAAGTTATTGGAAAACCAATGCAGCTCGTCGTTAAAGTGTTAAACTCCAATCAAACAGAAATAGGATAAGCTGTTTTCAATTCTGAATCCTCAAAATCTTGATACAGACCTTCATTCTTTGTAGTGGTTCGCCTCCAGTCACTATGTGCACAGCTTCATCGATCAGCTGATTTGCAAACTCGCTGGCAATCTCTTCCAGCCCAAATGGTGTCTTCCTATCCAACGCTTGTGGCCACCTCGAGAAGCACATCCCCGAATGAGTCCCCGCCTGGGCATCGCTGCGGCAACTGGCACTCCCAGCAACTGCAGTATGTTGCGCTGCCTCACGTTCACTGACAATAACAATCTTTCGTGCCATATCGTCAGCAAAGCGTAACAAACCTGCACTCAGCTGTTCTTCCATGGCCTCACACGGTTGGGTACTCTGCAAACTTGGCTGCAAGGCTCGAAGGAGATTCTGGAGAGATGTCTTGCCAAAGAGTTCGACAAGTGCATCATCGAATGCGTCCATGAGCAAATCCTGGACATACCAGTCCATGGATGTAGGAGGCTTCTCGACATAGAGTCCAGTCGATGTGCTGAAGAGGCCAAGCAGATATTCTCGCGATGATGAAACATTCCACGGGTGGCACACGCTCTGTGAACCATGAACTGAACTGTGATGAGACTGACTGTTGGACTTCCCTGTTCCAAAAAACGTCATGTCTCCCGCCTGCATGCCAAACTCAGACAACAGGGAACTAGTGCGAGGAGAAGTGCTTGGAGGATGTAATCGGTGGATGTCTTCATCATATGACTGGCTGGAACACTGCTCTAGGGGTCTCCGAACACGGCCAACTGTCCCCGGGAGTTCAGACTGAGTTTTCTGGAATGTTTTTTGATCAGACAGAGATGGGGCAGAGTGGCGGTGACTGGTCGGCGCGATCCAGATTTCTTCGACGTGGCTCTGCCGTCTGCTACCGTCTGAACTCCCAAAGTGGTGACAGTATACATCAACCGCTTCACGAAAAACACTGTTCAGGAAATCAGTCACGAAATCATCAAGTTCCTCCTTTGCTCGTTCGCAGCTGTGACAGTGTGCAAGTGGCATCGTCTTTTCACCAGTTGTGGAAAAAATGGACACCTGTGTCTTCCTCAGTTTTGCCTCTTCGAGTTCTTTTGAAGTTTCTGCAGGTTTCTTTCGTTCAGTTGTTTTTACGCCAAAATTTTGGGCCAGACCGAAAGGTGCTGAACCTTGTGCAGAGTCTGGTGATGAAGCTGGAGCAGATTCTTCCTTAGCAAGCAACTGATTCACTCTCTGCTCGCGTACAAGTTCCTCAATCTCAAGCTTTGAATCCTGTGCCACTTCATTTATTAGATTGTCAACGAAGTGGTCCAGCGCAGTCGGATTGCATGGCACTGACGTCAGATTCACGGAAAAAGGTGCCGAACCGGTACTGGCACCAGATGACAGTGGCACACCAACTTTGATCGGCTTTGGCTTTGCTACATCTTTCGGATGATCGACAGAGAACTTCTGAAGCATTCTTGATCGAGTTGTGCCTGCACTCGTAAGCTCCGATGCTGTTGCCCCAAAAGCTCCTGCAGCAGCTGCACCAGTGACGTCTTCCTCCATCAACGACATAGCACCAGACTCCTCCTCAATTACAGACGTCTTGATAATGGAGCGCTGAAAGTTCTCACAGTACTCTTCCATCTCAGAGCTGTAGTCCGTCGAGCTGCGCTTTCCAGCACTGCTTCCGCTGCTTGATGAGCTTCGCCGTGACAAGTCGCTCATTCCAGAGCTCCGCCTCCGGCTGCACCCGCTGAACCCACTTGGCAAGTCTCCAGTCTCGGATGCGAACGAAGACTGGCCCTGTAACATTGAGCCGCGGCGGCTAGACTGGCCACTACGACGGCGGGCGAATGCCGCGATGGGTGGTGCATCATCCGGCGTCGGACATGACTCAACTTCCAGCGACATGGCGCGTGACATCGAATCGGGAAAACTGGCACTGCTGTCGGTTGACGAGTTGCTTCGCCAGGATGACGCATTTCGTGCGGGTCGGGCTCGATGCAGCAGAGGCCGGGTTCCAGTTTCGTGGGCAAACGCTGGGGAGGACTTAAAACAGAGCAACCGGGGATCAGAAACGGAGGAGCTGAGGGATTCGGATGATAGAGGAAGATCCGTCTCGCTCGTCTCTTCTGCAACATCTGAAAGGTCAAAGGTTATCTTGGACAACTGCACTGCAGTTTTGTACGATTATTGTCTAATTCTTGCATTCAAAATTTCACAAAGCACCCACCATGTAACACAAAAGCACCAGTAGGCAGAGCTATTGTGTTAGAGTTACTAGACAGTGACTAATCCAGAGAAAGCTCAATCTACCTCTACTGTGCATAAGATCACATTAGCTTAGCATTCAGTTATTTTTTTAAATCAACTCAAAGAAAAATGTAATGTTTCTGTTTAACAATGTGGTGTCATAATGAAGATGATTAGCCGCCCTCCTCTTTTATCCAGACTTTGGACTGGCATCAACAAAAAACAGCAGTGGGGAGTTATAGAAACAAGTGCTAAGCAGAATTTTACCATCAATATGTCAAATGGTGGAACCACGAAGGAACAACTTGCTCTGCTAATAGGTTGCATCCTATGAAATAGCATTGTGTTCTGAATATGCAGGCTTATAATAAAAATATTTTCCACACCTCAGATGCAGATTTACTCACTGTAGGCATAGTGCTTTAGAGAATTAACTAAATAAATAAATAATTAGGCCACAAGTGTCCAAGTGTGCCTACCCTCCTCAAGTGCGCTGCTGCTTTCCGTTCCACCCAGAACGTCATCAGAGTTCCCAGATGCAAGGGCAAGGTTATCGACTGGTCGAATCGTAAAGCCAGCAGATTTGGAACATAAGCCAGTCAGCATCCTGGACAAGAAACTGATGATTGTACGCTGGCGATACGGATGACATATCTCCTCTGCAGAAGAGTCAATGAGGCAAATACTGGCTTCATGCTGAGCTGTAACCTGTAAGTAATCCCAAAATCTAAAACCTTAAGAAAACTGAACAGTGAAAGAAAGAAGTTAATATAATAATATAATATACTAAAACATTTATATAGAACCAGTGACCACTGCAAAGAAACACTCATGTAGTCTAACCTGTAAGTTGGCATGTCATCATATGAAACTGAAACACACTGAAGATAAAAGTAGTACCTTAAGCTAGCACAAAGGAGACAGCCAAGGGTAGGAGTGTTAAGGACTAAGTCTGGGCATATGACGCTGGGTGACTAGTCCTCTCCCTCACCACGTGTTCTTCCCACCAAACAATGCATGGTAAAATTCTAATCATAAACTCCACATATCTAAAGCACAGAAAGTACACGATCAGTGTACTTGTTTTCATTAGGAGGCACCAGTGGAGCAGAAATCTTTTAACACCTTTCTGCTGTGGTGGGGAAGTGAACCTCCAGCATTCCAGCACACTAACCAATTGTGCACTTTCATCATATAATTCCAAATACATTAACTGCAGAGATATTGCTATAAATCGTAAAGGGAAAACTCCACAAGGACTAATTCTTCCCCTACTTCAAAGGCAATCGAAATATTCCTTTAAAAGTCAGCAGCATGCATCACCTGCGTTGGATCATTCGATGAAGCATAGACTGCAACAGAATCAGGAGCTGAAGGGACCACTGAGCCACGAAGTGAACCGAGCTTCGAGTGGACAGGAGGACCAGAGGCCAAGTGGATGCCAGAAACATAGAACACTTCATTGTCAGACAAACATTCGTTGAACAGCATTCCTGACATCAACTCAGCTCTCTCACAGAACCAAACGTCTTCCTACAAATGAAAAACCGTTAAGCTACAAACAAAATAACTATAAAACTACGTAATGGGTTGAGTAGCACAAATGAAATACAGTTTTGTATTGCACTTTGCATTTTAAGATTACGTAAGCATCAACTGTTAGCCATGGATGGCAATTCATCCTTTCATCTCTTCAGGTCAGAGTAAGACTGCTACTGGAAACACTGTTCCCAACACAACACCATTTTCATATAACAATTATAACCTATTAGCAGCACAAGTTGTTCCTCCTTGATTCCATCATTTGATATCTTGATGGTAACATTCTTCTTAGCACATGTTCATATACAGTGGTGCATCATTCGTATCCAGACGAACTAGTGGTTCTTCTAAAACTCTAACATCAGTAAGGCTAGCAAGAAGTACTTCTGTGAGGTAATTAAAAGGATGGCCAAAGCAACGTACCTGTGTTCGACCAGAACTAAGAGCTGATCCTCCATAATGCCTGCTTCCAAATACAACCTACAAGTAACCACAAAAAAATCATCAAAACAGACAAGGACATTCTAAAACCTGAAATACATACTGGTAATGCTTAAACAGAAGTATCCAAGCTCAAAAGAATAATGACCAAAGAACTAAAAAATTCCAAATAAAACAGCCAGAAATGACTCATGCAGAATTGGTAGCAAATAACTTACTTTAAAAAATCTCTCAACAGAGTGATACTTTCCCTTGTAAACCTAAGCTTACTACATATTCCATAAAGGAATATCTTCCTTATCTTCAAAATGTTGAAGATGGGAATCATTTTGTTGTGCTCTACATGTGTGTGGGAATCTGGTAATTGTGACTTCTCCATTTTCTCACAAACCAACTTTCCACTTTAAATGAACTTTAACACTCATTAGGCTGTTATAGGCAGCACTTGTCTGAAGTACTTAAGAGGCACTATATTATTAAATGTCTGGCTACATTGAAATACATTATTATTATTATTAAGCAGCTTTTATATAGCATCCCTTCAAGGTTATCTACTCAGAAGCGCTCCCAGTCCAATCACGGCTAAAGACAGCAGTCTTTAAGTTAGTGAGGATCAAGGTAGAGTGAGTCACAGAGACAAGGCAGAGTGCAATAGGTAAGCCATTCCAGGTTGAGGGGCAGCGACCAAAAAAGAAAGGCACTGCATAATGGCTGTCCGCATGCAGGGGACCAAGAGCTCAGCCTGAGATAAGAGCATACAGACAAAGGAACGATTTGCCTTAGTTCACCTGACCTGCTCTTAAAATGCCTTACTTTAAAGAATACTTGTTTATATCAGTTAGACAACCCTGTGTGCGCTACCTAAAAAGCGTTAAATTAAGTGTCTTAATTAATACACATGTAGATACAAACGTACATCAGGTTAGTTTCTACTTTTCTTACTTGAACACTTTCTGCAGAGGAGTCTGATGACCAAGAGAGACCTGATGTGTGAACGACAACTGGGCACAGAGGCTGAGCCGAACACATCCAGTCCTCTGGCTTTGGCACATCATCGACTTGTAATACCTGAGCACAGGTGACACAATGTCATATTGTAGTATCTGAGAAAAGGTGACACATCGTCTTTTAGTAATACACGAGTATAGCAGACACAGTGACATCTTTTAATACCTCAGTATATGTGATAAATCATCATTTGTAATACCCAACTACAGGTGATACATTGTCATTTTTTTTATATCTGAGTAAAAGTTGACATTCATATGAATGCTGTAATATCTGAGTAAAGGCAATTACATTGTTATTTAGTAATGAATTAATAAACAACAAATAATTACTAGTAAATATGGGATACAACAATGATATTGCATTGCATGGAATCAGTGATATTTTACTTCTAAAAATAATTCCTAATTCAGTTCTAATTCAGTTCTGAGCTCTTGAATTTTACTTCTAATTCTAATTTTACTTCACAAATAATTTTACTTCTCATTCCTATTTTAGTTATCAAATAATTTTACTTCTTATTTTAGTTTTCCAAATAATTATTAATTTCCGCGCTGTAAAAGTTTGCATCGCTTGCATGCAGAAACGCGCCAAACTTGTCTCGAGAAAGAAACAACTGAAGTAAAACAAGGGGTGGAACGTCTAACAATGCAGCATCTATTCCCCTCCCAAGACTTGTAATGCTTTTATTTTTTCTGGCAAGTGCTGTTCCACAAAGTCCGGGATTTTCTCAGTTGGTTCTTGACATGTAGATCTGCTGTATCTTCGTCAAAATGAAAAATCTCAAAGCGGCCATCTCGCTTCCTTCCAGCCAACATTCTCGATAAACTCATAATTTTACAATATAACGATCGAACCTAAATAAAAAATGGCGTATGAAACTGAGGTCGTTAGTTCGCAAGCAAGGATTCTACAATTAATGTTCATTTCCTTCTTGTATAAAAGGTCCTTGGTACGCAAGTGAGACAATTAGGCCTATTAGAAAACGAAGAGAAAAATGAATGGTATGCGCAGGGGCTTCATATCAACCAAAGTTTTCCAATGGATTATGTGTTTGGATCACGTGCAATTTTACTCCCCTTCATCTCAATTTAAGTTAAGCACCACAAGAAGTAAAATGATTTTACTTCTGAAAATAATTGTTAATTTCGTTCATAATTTTAGTTCGGCAAATAATTTCTAATTCAATTCCTAATTTCGTTTTTTCTGCTGAAATAATTCCTACTTTTACTTCTAGTTTTCGTTAACGAAATCATTTATTTTTACTTCTAATTTTAGTTTTCGTTAACGAAAATATCACTGCATGGAATTTGTCACTTCATATAAAAACTCTCACAGAACAAACAAGTTTTGTGCTTCTAGCACAAAAGCCTGGAAAAAGAGACAAGGTATATCATAAAGCATGTTATCAGAGGGGTCAAAATGTCCTGAAACCTTGCTACAGTAAAGTTCTCACGAACGACGCAAATAACAGAATTACTCTCTGTTCATAACATAAACCTAAGTGAAATTTAATGTAATGTAAAGAGGGCAATTTAGACAGCACAATGCAACAGCCACGCAATTTCAGAGGCACATTTCACAGTCTCAACCAATCTACTTCTACAGCACTGTTATCATATTGCATACTGCATCAATCGACAGACACTTCAAGTGGAAGAGTAGATAAAAATCATTACCCACTGGAAAAGCCCGGTTATAATCCGATGGGAATGGAAAGCAGAAGCCAGACTATGGTGGGTAAGACAGTTGAAAAAGAAGAGAACATAAAAATCAATTACTTGCAAGGTGCCATTTGATTCTGAAACAGGAAGTCGTCACAAGATGCTTACCTTTCTGGAAAATGCTAAGTTTCCTAGCGGCACAGAATGAAGCTCTGATATGGTAGAAAAATAGCGCAGGATATATCTAAGTTTCTCACACTGAAAATCACTAAAACAGAACAAAATCAGTGAAAACAGCAAGATGTAACATAGCACCGGTAATGTAAGTAGTAAATAAGTAAAGGAATGATCCAACCTTTATAGGTGAAGGAAGGAGTTTCTGCTAAACAACTGCAAGACTAGGAATACTGCGATTGCTCCACTTCGTTTCCGCTAACCACAGTTAATACCGAAAAACCCTGAATAATCCTCAGGTTGCTAGAGCAAAATTTTACCTGCCCAAGCGAAAAAATGTGTTATATCATGTGTAATTGTAATAACAAATTTATGCAGCACCATTTCAAGAGAAACTCATACGAGATGCACCAAACCTTACCAAACAAAATCACAATCGAACATAACGATTTGCAAGTGCAATGAGACTACCAAGATGGCATAACTTCCTTCTGTTAACCATGGTTAACATGATACCCAAAACACTAAAGGATCCTTAGTCAAGCTGGAGATTTATGTTACCTGTCCAGGTGAAGAAAGAAGTCGTCAAAGCTGAAAACGCTTAGTCTCGATGATTGCTGGATACCAGCGATATGCGAGGGACATCGTCCAGGGAAAAGGCAGAGGAAAGCGCACGAGACAATAGATGCGGCCAATCTCTTGGATATAACATGCACTTCCTCTGCAATTTAAGAAAACCACAAGAAAAATGACCTCTTGTAACTGAAAGAAACAGAGCAGAAGCAACAGTTTATATATCATTATCGTTATCAATTTTTATAAAGACAAGTGAAAACTTCAGAAAACCTTATTCAGCAGCCTTTCCAGATGATAAATTTGTCTACACACTAGGAATGACAGTTGGACATTTTTTTTTTTTTTTCAACCCAAAGAATAGAAATCAAGAGGACGTCGAAAAACTATTCCATGCAGTGGAGGATGCAGTGTTGGGATGACCAATCACTTTAATTATTTTATTATATATCACTTAGTAGTAGCTGTATGTTTTCTCCCTATACCAAATAGATAACAGTTGAGATAAAAAAAATTAACAATTCATAGCATGGGGAAAGCACAATCTCGAGATATTATGGTGACTATTGTTCCAGAAGGCCTTTAAACCTGGGACAAGGTTTGATTTTCCACAGATCTGTCTTGTACTGCTAACCTACCATTAATTCCTAAGGAATCATTCCTACAAGGTAAAAAATCATTTTTACTTAAGATTAACATATAATTTGCAATTTAGCAACATACCTCGTCGCTGTCTCAATATCTCGAGGCCATTTTTAGGCTTCAGACTTTCAATCTCGAGAGCAAGATCAATGATCCGTGGAAAAACATGATCAATATACACATAACTCTCCTCCAGAGTTGTTTTTAAGTCTAGGAACACACGCAGTCCAGAAAAGACGTTTCTTGTTTTTGATTTCGCTCCGGTACCAGCCATTGCTTCACCCAGATCTGTGTGTAAAACATCGTGGGCCCTCTGAAAGGTGGCAATCCAGCTCTCTGTCGTTCGAGAGGCCTTGCCAACTGTCAAAATGGCCCGAACATTTGGCCACGACTTGTGGTCACACGGAAAAGTGATAAATCGACTGTCTGCCATTGAGCGGGTCGTAATGCTTCGAATCAACCTCAATTGCTCAGTTTGTGAATTCCAGACATCAGTTGAAGCCTGAACACAATAAGCAACAAAATTTAAAAAAATATTTTACACTGGCAGGTTTCTTTATGTCTGACATCTATATAACCGTAAACATATAATAGGAACTTGTACTAGTGTAAATAATTCTTTATTCAGTAGCCTACCTAACAATCGCGCCAACATTATAACGTCCTACATTCACAGCGCTTTTCACAAGCCCGCAAAAGGCGCTAAATAAATGTATGGACAGAAGATAAGTCCCTATCTTCCGGTCTGCGCTGCCCCACAACAATTACTACAGATTTGCTACATCAACTTTATTGCATTCTTTAAACAAGTAGTGACGTAAACAAATTTTAAAGAGGTTTAGCATTACCTCATATCGCCAGTAAAAACACCTGATTCAATGGTGATCCATGCCTAAGCTCGTTCTTAGCTGTTACGTAACGTATTCGAACATTTATATAGCGCCTTTCACAAAATCCAGCGGCGCTTCACTCCCACGCACTGTGTCCGCCGATTTAACATAACCATGCAATTTCCCCATTCACACGACTACAGTAATTTTTAAACTGGCTACAGTGTACATCATTTAGATCTGTATATTGTGATACTGAACGATTTTCCGCATAAAATTAGCAAGTATTCATACGCCTATTAGCAACATTACTATTGAACGTAATATTTCTAGGCAAGACTTCCGGTAAAGTCAACTAAAAGTCGAGTAGATCTTAAACATAGCACACAAGATGGCCATTTAGAACTCCTAATACGCAAAGCTTCAACTCGGTGGCTTTTCATGGCACTTTAGTTGAGCCAGATCTGGAGAAGATTTACATCTACGTTACCATTCAAGATTAACTTTAGTTTTCTTTTGTCTCTGACAAATTTTTGTGTCGCCCGATGAATCATGTCTACCTCGGCCAAAAAATGACAATGAAGACCATGGCGCTCGGGTCGCTGTTTGACTGGGACGTCACAGTGGCAGACACAGTAGCCCTCTCTTACCTTACAAGCAGTGTGTGATTTGTCCAAAAAATAGTGTGGGGGTCGGCTTAATTTCCTTGTTTTGGGGGGGGGGGGCAAAATACGCCGCGGCGACTGCGGAGCCGAGCGCGCGCAGCGCGCGAGTTCGAGGGCGAAGCCCGAGCATATCCGACTAGGGGGTCTGAGGGAGCGTCGTAAGCTCCCCCAGCGGGGTCCGGGGCGGAGCCTCGGCCGCTATTGATTTGGTGCAATCCAAAGCAAAATCTTCTATTGAAAGTGAATTGAATGAATTGAATAATATCACCTTTTTAAAGATCAGTTAACATGTTATTTATGTTAAAGGGTTTGAAGTTTTTCTGTTCGTTAACCCAGTAGTTTTCAAGTTTAATTAACTTGTCATTAGCAACTTTCATTGTAAACAAACACAGTACTGCATAAACTTGCTCTAAATTAGAAGTAAAATAATACAAAAACCACTCCCAATTGGACTTAAAATATGAGAAAAATAAGAAAGTCCAATTGAAATTTTTGTTTTACTTATTTTTTTGTTTAACATGGAAAACACATAAACATGCAGCAAAGACATTTGGGTATTCATTTATAGTGGCACTATAATATTCACTTATGTTGCACTATAATAGTGGCATAGTGCAACATAAGAACATAAAAGTCTAACTTCAACATAAAAGTTGGCTGTACAAATGCAGTAAAATGCACAGGTGCAGGATATATTGAGGTCACAATTTAAAGCGAATGAAATCAGAAAATGTAGTCACCAAAAAACTTGAAACTTCTACCGGCAGTCCAGCACACGATCAATACTTCGCAGTTAGCACCAAAATCAATGATCATACTTAGTATATGTACCCTTGGAAAGCCGAGCATACTTGGAAGTTGGCACCAAAATACTTGTTACTTAGTACAAGTGTGTACAACGCAAAGTGAGAATAATACTCAGCAGTCAGCACTCAAAATAATAAAACAATAGTAAGGTCCTAGGATGAACGAAGTGCTCGGAACTTCACAAGTCACAAGCTGTAACGCATAAACTAAATACTGTTCTTATAACAACTCACAAGAAATAACTTCAAATAAGAAGATATTTGTGTTCCTATTGAGGACTAAAAACAGAAATAATTTCAAATGACAACAGAAACAAGAATCATCAATAACGAAGTGCAAATTATTTATGATGAACTAGTCATCATGCGAAAATTATTGAAATGAAATTGTCATGTATGATGTAGCCTAATTTGTGATGAACTCTAGCTAAGTGGTAGTGACTAGTCTTTAATCATGGCAAAAAGTTTATATCTTGGTCTAAGCTCATCAACATTCCTTTTCTTCCCTGTTGGTTTGTCGTTGGCACCATGCCTGCCTTTTTTGAACCAAGATAAGACATACTCGTGACACTTGAAAAATTGCACAGCAGGGCCATTAACAGCTATCATCAATAGAGCACTGACAGTTTCAGTTTTTAGCCGGTTTCTTGTGTCTGTGTGCTGCAGATTCATGGAACTAAAACCACGCTCACAATCTGCACTGGAGATAGGATAAATGGACAGTTTTGTCAGCAATTGTTTTAGATGCATTCCTACTTTCAGATTATCTTTAAAAGTAGCAAAATCTGATAGGATTTCAACACTCGCAATAGAACTGAAACAAAGTTGCTTGCAGAGAGCAGCAACCTCTCTGCAACCATACAGCGTTTTTTCTAAGTCATCTGTTGGCCAGCTTGTTGGATTCAAGACATTTGCAAGCTTCAATGTCTCTGTGCAAGGGAATCGTTCAGCTATATTGTCTAACAGACACTGGTAGAATTGACTTCTGAGACTGGTAAAATTTGCAAAGTCAGTATCGGTCCGCTTAAGCAGAACACCCTTGAACGATCCTGTACTATCACACATGTCCCACATGTTTTTTAGACTCTTACCGGGGAAGTCTTTCATGGCTAATAACGAGGCTTTCGCTTGGGCAATCTTCATAGTTGCACTGACAAGATTGGCATCATTACTTTGAAAAAACAATGACAATTGCTTAAATGTGCGCAGTGAATCTTTTAGCATGCACAATTGGCTGACAAAGATCCAACTAGACATTTTGTTGGCTAAACCTTTGCACTCGCTTGCTTCCTTAGTCGATCTATCACCATTTTCAGACAACCGCAAAAGATGGGCATATAATGCACAGTAATCGCGTAGTAGCGCTTTCATGGAAAGAAACGATGAAAAGGCCCATCTCACTTCAAAAATTTTGTTAATTTTGAGCAACACAGTATTGGTGTCTGCAGCTATTGAAGCGAGTTCCCTCTGGTTTTTGGGTGACAGACTGTAGAATTTGTACAAACTGTCTATGAAAATTTTGAAATGAGACACACCATTCACTGAATCGACCGCATTTTTGATAGCTAATTCCAAACGGTGTGCCATGCAATGGAAGCTCTGAACACGTGGAAATTTTTCCTTCAACAGCGTAGCAACACCTCTATAATTGCCTATCATGGTGCTCGCACCATCACTGCAAAAGCCTACAAGCTGCTTTGAACATATCGCATCAGTTAAACCAACCGATTCCAAATAATTCATCAACAAAATATGCAGATCTATCGCAGTACCTGAACTGATTGGTACCAAACCGAGAAAAAATGACTGGACCTCTCCTTCCAGTTCGGTTCTTATGTAAATGATCATAGACTGCTTATCTCCAACAGATGTACTTTCGTCTATCATGACAGAAAATAGAAGATCATTTGCAACAATATGATGTATCAACTCACTCCGCATTTCGCTCGCAATGTGCTCAACAATATTTATGCATGAATGATTAGACACAAGCATATCACCGGTATTTAATCCATTAACTGACTGTAGTGTCATTAGGCGGGAATATTCTGCAAATGACAAATTGGATTTCGCACACTCGTATGCGGTTCTAAATGCAATCTCCGTTTTCTCAATGTTTGCTTTGTGTTGTAGCTCAAATAATGCCTGGGCCTTGTCCACGGCTTTGGGCAATGCATGAGCTGCAGCAGATTGTACTACATCAGCAGAATGTATATGCAGCTTAGACTCACGATGCCTGTCAATTTTTTTTAACAATGTTTTGGCTGATTTAGCATCTACTTTACCAGTGATGAAGGCACCTTCTTCACGTTGACCCTGAAACCCGAACGTTTTTACACCACCCATCTTCTTGGCTTTAATGCAAATGGAACAACGAACCGCACCACTTTCACAGTATAACCAATCCCTCGACTTGGTCCATGTACTGAATTGATCTTTATTTCGGCAAACTTTCGGACAAGTATTATCTGCGGTAGTGACAGAATCTTCATCGTCATCATCACTAGTGGACCTAGTAGTGGTGCAGACCGTGCTGTGTTCTGTAAAAATAAAAGAAAAATTTTAAATTACTAAGTTGGTAAAACGATGAAAAGAAGCATCCTTATCATGGCTAAAATCGCAATCACCTGGCTTATAACTTATAAATGAGTGGCTGAGAGCTAGTCTCGGCTATACGGTACCTGTATTTCAGAGTCTGAGATAATTCGATTTTACTGTTTTTCTCTGTTCTCGAACTTCTCGGCAGTGACTGTGATACATCATACATCATACAAGCCACAGAAACGGGGTACCTTACAACCATAATTTTGTAACAGAAGATGGAAACATTCGCTTCAATAAAAACCTAGAACTTAGAATTGTGAAAAGTGGTTGTGTAACACAACCACTTTTCACAATTCTAAGTTCTAGGTTTTTATTGAAGCGAATGTTTCCATCTTCTGTTACAAAATAACTTGTGTAGCCGACTGTTGCTCTCGGCCACTAAAATAGTACTCGAAGTGTATTTCTTACAAAACCAAAACCGGAAATTTCCGAAACGAAAAATAGGATTTCCAATGGAAAGGAAAAATATACGTAAACAAAATGGTCAGCGACTTAAAAATACATAAAATTTGTGGCTCTCCGAAATTTTTTGTAACCCCCCGTCCCCCAATATTTAACTTGGGGGACGCCAAAGCAAATGCCCCCCCCAATAAATCAACTTTAGAAATTACCGTACCTGTTAGAAATTACCGTACCGGTTAGAAATTACCGTACCTGTAGTTGCAGAAGCCGATTCCAATGGACACTGAACCACAGATGGAAGAACTGACGTTGTTGGTGTTACAGGCACCGTGACGTAATCGGTAGATTGTGATACAGGCAGCTGGCTTAATGTGGAAGTTTAAGCGACAGAGCTTTGTGGTGTACTTAGTATCTTTACAGTCTCGGACATGGATGAATGAGTCGCTGTTGTCTGAGAAACCGACTCCATGCAAGATGTTGAGGGAATCGGATGAGATGAATTCGTTTGTGCAGTAGTAGGAGTACTGCAGGCTTCTGTGTAAGGAACTTCTGTGCGTGGTTTTTTAAACATGGTGCGTATCGACATTTGCACCACACTGCATTTGACAGCTGATGGCGTGCTGACGCTGCTGACCATGCTGTTCTTTCCAGACTTTCCACCAGGGTTCCTGTTCTGATGCTTCAATACATCTTCAGCTGCTAGCAAAGCATCAAAATGTAGTGGATTGCCAGGGACCTCTTCACTACCTGAGCGCAGCAGACATATTGTCTTTGGTACTGCTACTGCTGGCTGCGATTCTGGGCGACGGCTTGGCTCGTGCCGAAATCGAAGGATGCGGCCATCGAGTTCCTGATATATTTCGATCTTGGTGCCGATCGCATTTGCTAGTGCACTCACACAAACATCACCGATATCACTATTATATATTCCCTTTTTCAGATAGCGGTCCAGTTCCTTTGTTACATCATAATCTGCTACAACGAACTTCTCATAGGCGGAACGATGTTGAGCAAGTTCTGAGTTGAGACGTTCAACTATATGTTCCTTAGACACGTTCAGCGCTTCTGCGCATGCAAGGATTAGACATAGTCCATCTTTGGGTATCTGACAAATTGCTAGATGATTTTGTCTCAGCAGCTCATCTACAGTCATCTTAAGTGTTTCACACATAATATCTGGTGTAGCCATTCTAATGCTAAACAGAACACACACACAAACAACAGGTATTACAAAACAGCATTAATATTATTATAAAAACAATGATATGCGATAGTGCACAGCATATATTTTCTGAAATAAAATCAATGTTTTCACTTTAAACAGCTATAACCCTACATATAACCATACTAACCCAATTCATGATCATAATCCTAACCCTATTGACCCTAATCCTAACCTTACTGACCATGCATGAATTTAAAACGCTAAAATACGATTTTATCAACCTTTATTATCGCTCAATAGTAATCAACATAAAAGTTTACAATTTGAACTCAAATTACAGATTCCCTGTACGTCCCCCAAACTGTTTCTCGGCTGACATTGTTTCAGGACACTCTCTCAAACTTAAAAAGTTATATGTGTAATTCGCTTCCGGAAGTTAAACGTTCCTAATCCGATAAACCTGTACTATCTCTCAATCAAATCAACACAAAAGTTAATACTTTAAGTTCAAATTCCGGAATCCCTGCACGTCTCACGAACGGTTTCTCGCCGAACATTGTTTCAGGACACTCCCCCGAACTTAAAAAAGTTATATGTATACTACGCTTCCGGAAGTGAAATATTCCTAATGCTTTTTGACGCTAAGATCCTGCACTATTAATTTGTGTATGCATTGTTTATACATTGTTTACTACTCAAAGACCTCTTATATCGCTCAAGCATAAACTCATCACTAAAACCTTTATAACTCTTTTTCCCAATGGACGATAAAGGACGATTTTTGCAGGAGTCTTCCTTAATACCTTCCGGATAGTTCCCTAAAAAATCAGCTTGTTACACTCAATGTCCGGGTACCAATATAAATTTTTTTTTTCCCCGTCTAGTATTTCAAATAATTGTTAAAAATATAGCGCAGTCTATTTCATTGACGTCATTGGATGAAACGAGGTGAATTGATTTAAGTTTGCTGCTTGCATCAATATTAAACACACTCTTTCAGAAACCTCAACCGATCTAATCTGTAGCCTACTGTAGTCTGTAGGCCTACATTTAAGTAGGCCTAAGTTAGGCTATGTAAATTTTAACAGTGACTTACAGCTTTTCTCATCCAGATTTGACTAGCATTCAGAAATCGTGAAAAGAAATACAAATTATACAATCATCTATTATCGCTCAGTTTTGTTGTTTTTGTTGTTGTTTCTTCTTCTTTAGAGCCTCACAATCTTTGAACAGTATGCCCAAAGATCTTAGAGTCGTAGACGACTCTAAGATCTTTGGTATGCCTAAACGTTAAGGCTTCCACAGTTTCTGAGATTTGATCATTTGGGAAATTGTGTAACTGTCACGGGAGTCGACGGGACCGGACAACGTCACAACAGTACAACTTGAAACTTTGTGTCAACTGTCAACTGTTGAACGAATGAGGAAATGAAACGAATAAGTCCTACTAACTGCTTGCAGTGGACCAATTTCGACCCCCTCTTGTGGCACTGGCCGCACTGCCAAAAGAGGGGGTCGAAATTGGACCCCCACACCTTTTTTTGGAGGTGGAAGTGTGGGGGTCGGGCCATAGCAAAGAGGGGGTCCGACCCCCCCAACCCCCACGGCAAATCACACCCTGCTTACAAGTATTAATTAAGAACCCACGCCTGAGATAGCCATAAAGTGCTGTTTAGGCCTATATATAAACTAAACCAGCCATTCCTCCCGTTTACCCCATTGACGTTGATATGGCCGCTTTACTGTTCAGTTATGATATTTTGACGTGGTTGCTGTAACTAGGCTATATACTAGAGTGTTATCACAGGATAAATAATTACATAAATAATTATTTATACTGTGGTCACTGTGGTGTTATGGTCCATAAGACCATAGCACTCTAACTTATGGACAACGTTGACCCTGAAGTTACATGGTGTCACCCAAAAGCGATGTCCGCAGAGGACGAGAGGTCATCCAGACAGGGGCGTCTACACCATAGAAACCTTGGAGCAAAAGCTCCATCCAAGAAATAGGGGGAAGATCTGTCAGTGTGTGTGCCACCATTTTAGGGGGAAGGAACGGGGAGGGGGAAGAAGAGGGGGAAAAGGGACGTTGCTCCAATGACTTAGGGGGGATAGACGCCCCTGCATCCAGATTCGGAATATAGGGGAGTGCGAAGGTTGTGCAATTAATTTCGAACGTAGGCCTATGTGTGCATCTAAATTTGGTTGGTCTACGTGGTTCTTTCCGGGAGCCTATGCATCAAACACCAATTAATTACATAGTAAAACTCCATACTACATCTACAGCGTTGAATCTATAGACTTTTGCCCGGATGCGGCAATATCAAATCAGGGACGTCATTTCAGCTTTTTTCAGGGGGGGGAGGCAAGGACGTCAAAAAGAGATTTTTAAAAATTTTCGCACTCCGCGCTGAAAAATTTAACAGTTTTTGGGTGTTTCTTCAAAATTTTCGGGGGAAAACTGCATAATGTCCCCCCCCCACTGTCAAAGAGGTGTGGTTTTATGAAAAAAAACATTTTTTTAATTTTTACCCCTTTCTTCTTCCTCCTTTTCTTATTCCAGCTTTTTCTTTTTTTTCAAAAATCAGAGGGCAAATGGCCTTCATCCAGGATATTCTCGACCCAAAACTGGTTCTTATATATATAAGCCTCCCTCTTCCCTTGCATGATGACCATTGACGATTCTAGTTACAATTCCACACTCTCTAACCTCCTTGAAGCAGTGGACATACGCTTGGAGGCCATCCGCGTAGGACTCGCTTAAGACTGCACTGGCCGCCAAGAGGGAACCAAGGTCAGCAGTATAGAGTATGTAAAATAGGGGACCCAAAACAGAGCCCTGGGGCAGGCCAAACAGAACAGGAACCCAGGGTGACCTATATAGCAGACCCACAGGCCACAATGCAAGAGCGGTCCTGGAGGTATGAGGTAAGCCAGTCAAGAAAATTTCCAGAGAGACCATAGGAGGTAGAGAGGCGTGTCAAAAATAGTGTGATCTACTGAATCAAATGCAGCGCTTACATCAAACAGTGCCAATAAAGTAACCTGTGACTTATCAATGGCCCCATAAATGTCCGAGAGGAGGCGTAGGCCTACCAACAAGGTCTCAGTAGAGTGACTTTTCCGAAAGCCCGACTGGTAAGTTGGTAAAAGGTTATTCCTATATATCAAGGTGGACAGTAAGCTGAGTATAGCTACTGCCTTTTCAATAATTTTAGAGATAAGACACATTAGCTATAGGCCTAAAGTTATTAGGATCAAGCAGGCTTTTGTAGGGCCTACGTTACGAGAAAATTAAATGTGCAGGGATTTCTTGGACATAGGAGCTCAGTAGACCATGGCCTGTAAATTGATTTAGGGTAACTCACTTGGCGAATGACGACAATATTGATGACGTATATAATAAAATAAAAACCTTCTGATGATGACGTCATCTTAATTGGACCGATTGTTTCGTTTCTATAGGAAAATCGACATGGAAGATCGAGGTGAAACGAGATGAGACACTAATTTGAACAGAAAACCATCGAAAATCGACGATTTTAAGAAGTAGAAATTCTAAATTCGAGAAACAAGTTAAACAACTGTAACTTCTGAAGACACAAATCGAACTATACGGTCAGTGTACGCATATACAGCTTATTAAATGAGTTAGGGCCAAAATGGAGCCGAAATCTCGAAAAAGTTTGTCCTTGCTGCGATTTGAACCATCAGCCTCACCATTCACGAATGAGTCGGGCATGCTAACCACTTAGAGTCTTAGACTATTGCGCTGTCCACAGGCGTAGGCTTAGACTACTATATGCGGACCTAATTGGTATAGGTATTATTGTTATTATAATATAATTAGGCCTATATTATGGGCTTACTTAAATTTTTACTGCAGATACGCATCCTTGTTTGCGAAGAATGGACATCGTATGCATGCAGGTGTAT
This sequence comes from Allolobophora icterica, assembly GCA_963556255.1. Taxonomy (NCBI): domain Eukaryota; kingdom Metazoa; phylum Annelida; class Clitellata; order Crassiclitellata; family Lumbricidae; genus Allolobophora; species Allolobophora icterica. The sequence continues at coordinate 24,953,828 of OY744612.1, read as the reverse complement.
ATACATGTATGTACATGCATGTATTTGTGCATGATCGTGCGTTTGAGTGTGTTTTACTACGCTACTCACTTGCTCAGTCGCTGATCATGATGCACTGTCGCCATTGAAAGTGGAAACAGGTTTAGGCACCTCGGTTTGGAACGATCAGAGGACCGAGTAGCCCGGGACTGAATAACGGCTTATAGTTTGGAAAAACTTTCAAAGACAAGAATAATTTATTTATTGTAGCGGATTTGGGCGCTGCATAAATGATAATGAACCTAATTGAACCTAAAGGGGTCCCAGGGAGGTCCACACGGGGTCCTAGGTACCTCACGGAGGTCATGAGCGGGGCCCAAGGGGTTTTGGCGCGAACCCGGGTATCTCACGGAGGTCATGAGTGGGGAGCCTAAGGGTTCTGGCGGGAACTGAGGTATCCCACTGAGGTCCATGGGCGGGGCTTAAGGATCCCATGTAAAGAGACATAGGGATCCGAGGTGCCTCACTGAGGTTCATGGGCGGAGCAACCCGAGAGGAGGGGTTGGAGTAGGGGTTGCGAAGGGGGTTGTTGGCGCCAAAAACCCATATAAAAGGGGGCTTGCGCAGGGCTTGAGGCCGGATGTTGGCGTTCTGTTGGGGTTTTGTTCTCGGGTTTGGTAGTGCAGTTCTGTGAGTTGATTTTTGCGTTGTCGGTAGTTCTATAGTTTTGTTCGTTCATTTTGTCCGGAGTATTTGCGTGCTTTTGGCTTGCGAGTATTGTGTGCGTTGAGTGTGATCGTAATTGAGGCTGTTTTAAATCTTTTAAATCGATCTGGAATATATTTTGTCTGGCGAGAGCCTAAAGGAAATTCAGTTCATTTGGATAATAAAAGAAAAGTGTTTCACAAATTACTCGTCTGATCATATATGTTCAAGAGGTCGGTCTGTCAGACTTGCCTAAGCCCTTCGACAAAAATCGGAGGCCTTATCCACGCGTAGCAGCAGTAGGATAATCATCACCACTGCCGCGCCTGACAAGAGAGAGAGACACAGAGCCATTTTCGCCACATTATTTATCAGTGGGACTGAAATTCAATCATTACTATAGGCCTACTGCAGAGGAACTGCTTGCTGTCTGATAAGTCTGGTTGCCGGTAAAGAATAAGTTCATGACTATTGGAATCACAATAAATTGTCATCATCATTATAACAAGTCTTCGCTAGAGTTCTACATTTGTATACACATTGTAAATGTAAGTTATGTAACGTAGGCCTAATGTAAATGTAAATCTTCGAAATTTCTCAGCGCGACACAAAAGCGGCGTCAGGAAAACAGCTTGTAATAGGCTATTCACTGCCTTATCCGTTCCGGTGCCAGGTCAGAATCCAGGGAGGTCAAGTCGAGGAAACAGCATGGTGGTATACGCTACGGTGGTAATCGGAGATGATGGTGGTTGTGTGGTGGCGCAGGAATATAAACAGAGTAGGATAGGGCCTATCTTGAAGAGTTCGGTTTTCAGTCGTCAGTGGTAAGCAGTGGAGGACAGTGCAAGCGTAGGAGAGTATACCCCGTGATCGATCGAGTCAGTCGATCAAGTCGATCGAAACTCGGCCAAGTCGAGTCGGTCGAAAAATCGTCGACTCGATCGACTTGCAAGTCGAGTCGATCATATGTTTTGACAAGTTGAGTCGATCGTTGTTTCCTCAACTCGACTCGACTTTGAAATATTTTCTTACTATTTTTGGCGGCTGCCTCACAAAATGACCCACATGATGTGATGACGTAATGCTTAGTAAACGCACAACTACCGTATTAACCTGATTTGAAGTTCAGTGCAAATTATGAGCCTTATGGCGATTTCGTATAGTGGACGCTGCAGATACTTTTTTCACAGTGAAAACGGTGAAAATGGAAAGATTAAGATGCGTTAAAAATGCGCAAGTTTCAGGAAATTTCAGCTCTGTAGTCAGTTATAACGACGATCTCAAAACGTTCAAATGTCTGTATGTTAGGGCGGGACTGAATGCTTCGATTTTGGCCAAGAGCAGTGGCTCGGAAAGTGTTTAAAAGTTGCGTGAGCTAACCTCAGCCACGTAGGCTACAGACCTAAGATGGATAGAATTATACATTATATCCAATATAACCAATAAGAATATTTTGTCATTTCTTAGCCTACAATCAGTGGAAAAGTTTATTATACATGGCCTACGTATTCATGAAATGAAACGCGTCTATAGCACAATAAGTCAATAACTACGTTAGCAAGCATCAAATTCAAAGCGCCAGCCAAAAGTTGTGTGAGCAAAAACTGAGCATGCTTCTGCCTCGGCGCTACAGAGCCAAAACTTGTGTGAGCATTGGCACCTTTGGCGCAATGGCTCCCGGGCCCATAGCCAAGAGATACAGTCCAAGTCGACAAAGTCGACCAAGTCGATCGTTTATTTGCCAAGTCGATCGAGTCGACGAGAGGTCGACTAGTCGACAAAGTCGATCGAGTCGATCGTCGGTCTAGCCAAGTCGATCGTAGCAGTTCGACTCGATCGATCACGGGGTATAGAGGAGAGGTTAAATTGGCTCTTAGAAACTATCCAAAGAACTTGGCCGTTCTGGAGTTTACCCGCGGACCTCTGGTGCCTACATCTAATTGTTATTTCATCCTGAGACTTGACATGTTTGGTTACGTGGAACCAAATAATATGTTATGCAATCGCTTATATAGTTTCCCAAATCTGTGTGTCCTACGATAAACGCTGTGGAATGTATGGAATGTAAATGACGCTGCCTTTGCGCAGCGCCCGTCTGCCTGCTTCGCCCGATGCAGACACACGGGCGCTGCGCTGTGGAATGTATGGAATGTAACTGATTCCTTTATCGGGCGAAGCCAGATGCAGACATCAGTTACATTCCAGCTCTTACATTCCCTAGCTATTCACCATCTTACATTCCCTAGCTATTCACCATCCAACCACCCAGGTCTACTCGCTCAGCATCATATCTTTTTCTCTATCTCGACCTCTAGTCTCCTCCTCTCTGAAATTCTGCAACCGCTCCTTAGTCTGTGCTGCACCGGGCGAAGCCCGATGCAGGCACACGGGTTCTGCTAACCATGCCTCAGAGGCCGTTCGCAGACCTTACTAGTGATGCTGCTTATAAGGCCTGCACCGGGTTTCACCCGATGCAGGCACACGGGCGCTGCTAACCATGCCTGAGAGGCCGTTAGCAGACCTGCCTACTGATGCTCCCCACTGATGGTGCACACAGGCGCTGCTAACCATGCCTGAGAGGCCGTTAGCAGACCTGCCTACTGATGCTCCCCACTGATGGTGCACACAGGCGCTGCTAACCATGCCTGAGAGGCCGTTAGCAGACCTGCCTACTGATGCTCCCCACTGATGGTGCACACAGGCGCTGCTAACCATGCCTGAGAGGCCGTTAGCAGACCTGCCTACTGATGCTCCCCACTGATGCTGCACACAGGCGCTGCTAACCATGCCTCAGAGGCCGAATTATAAAAGCGAGTATATTTGCAAGGACAAACCGTCGACCTGGTGGGACTTTTTTTCACCGAAACCGTATTTTCACATGGCCAGCTTTATGTTGCATTGTCGCGTGCAGCAGAGACATCAAAGTAGGCCTATTCATCAAGAAAACCGACCGTCAATGTCACTTATAATCAAGCATTCCAATAAGTGATTTCTTTTCTCTTCCTATCAATCATTCATTTTCTTTTTCAATCCGTCATATGACGGGCAAATACTCTAGTGTGTGTTATATTGGTAAAAAGAAAGAAATTTCTATTGGGCTTCATTTGTAGCGAACTACTTGTCGTAGGCTATGCGTGAAAATTGGCGACGACCGGATGTGTCGCCCGCGAAATTCTGTCTGGCAGAACGGATGTCTTCACTCGATGGAACCCAAGTCGAACCAGGAGAGACATAGAATATCCAGTTGACCGACTCGCAGATAGATGCAGGTAGGCCTGAGTTTGAGTTTGTATGAAAATTTGCAATGAATCCAGTAGAGAGGTTGCTCACGAAATCCTGGGGCAACTTGACGATATAGGGCCTACTGAGTAGCTGAGTCAGGGTCAGTAGGTCCCTATATATAAATCTGACTCAGGATCAGGATTTATATTATGGCTAATCGTTATTCTGCCATTGTGTATTAAAATGCATGTTTATTTCAGCCGGAATTATGACGCTTAATGCTCGAGTTTGTATGGGCGTGCTCGGTATAGTGGCGGACTTTCAATCGAGAGATCTAAGGTTCAGATCCCCGCCAGGGCAGAAATTTGTTGCAAGGTTTCTCCTCCATCTGCGTCCCTAGCCTACTCATATATCAATGAGTAGACTGACCGCACACTATCGTTCGGAAGATGAGACGGCGAGGCAGAGGATTGGCCACCCGCCCCATATGCGGAGGATAAGAAAATTAAGTCGCTAAATTCATACCCATGGTTGCCTCAAGGCTAGCTTAAGGGACTGCTCTTCTTCTTCTTCTTCTTCTTCTTCTTCTTCTTCTTCTTCTTCTTCTTCTTCTTCTTCTTCTTCCTCCTCCTCATCCTCCTCGTCCTCTTCCTCCTCTTCCTCCTCTTCCTCCTCTTCCTCCTCTTCCTCTTCCTCTTCCTCTTCCTCTTCCTCTTCCTCTTCCTCTTCCTCTTCCTCTTCCTCTTCCTCTTCCTCTTCCTCTTCTTCTTCTTCTTCCTCCTCCTCCTCCTCCTCCTCCTCCTCTTCCTACTCTTCCTCCTCTTCCTCCTCCTCTTCCTCTTCCTCTTCCTCTTCTCTTCTCTTCCTCTTCCTCTTCCTCTTCCTCTTCCTCTTCCTCTTCTTCTTCCTCTTCCTCTTCTTCTTCTTCTTCTTCTTCTTCCCTCCTCCTCTTCCTCCTCCTCTTCCTCTTCCTCTTCCTCTTCCTCTTCTTCTTCTTCTTCTTCTTCTTCTTCTTCTTCCTCCTCCTCCTCCTCCTCCTCCTCCTCTTCCTCTTCCTCTTCCTCTTCCTCTTCCTCTTCCTCTTCCTCTTCCTCTTCCTCTTCTTCTTCTTCTTCTTCTTCTTCTTCTTCTTCTTCTTCTTCCTCTTCCTCCTCCTCTTCCTCCTCCTCCTCCTCCTCCTCCTCCTCCCCCTCCTCCTCCTCCTCCTCTTCTTCTCCTTCTTCTTCTTCTTCTTCTTCTTCTTCTTCTTCTTCTTCTTCTTCTTCTTCTTCTTCTTCTTCTTCCCTCTTCCTCTTCCTCCTCCTCCTCCTCCTCCTCCTCCTCCTCCTCCTCCTCCTCCTCCTCCTCTTCTTCTCCTTCTTCTTCTTCTTCTTCTTCTTCTTCTTCTTCTTCTTCTTCTTCTTCCTCTTCCTCCTCCTCATCCTCCTCCTCCTCCTCCTCCTCCTCCTCCTCCTCCTCCTCTTCTTCTCCTTCTTCTTCTTCTTCTTCTTCTTCTTCTTCTTCTTCTTCTTCTTCTTCTTCTTCTTCTTCTTCCTCTTCCTCTTCCTCTTCCTCTTCCTCCTCCTCCTCCTCCTCCTCCTCCTCCTCCTCCTCCTCCTCTTCTTCTTCTTCTTCTTCTTCTTCTTCTTCTTCTTCTTCTTCTTCTTCATTTAGTTTCATTTAGTATCATTGGGTAGGCCTATAATTCGTTCCGTATTATTATGTTTCTTTAGGCATTTATATGTTTCATTGGGTGTCATTGAATTTCAGTGTGTGTCAAAACCATCATTGTTACTTATTAGGAGATTCGCACACTGATTGAAGATTAGCGCCTCTGATTAGGTTGTACTGCGAGAGGTGCTTTATAATCCATAAATACAATACAATACAATACACAAACGAAATTAAATTTAACATATTTCTTTTAATGTTGAATATGGACTGTCCAGTGTCCAATATAGCCGCTCTACAGAGGTTAGGTAAGAAATTCTGACAATTTTACAGTTCCTGTGTCCATAGACGTAGACTCTGGGGGGCAACCGGGGCACGTGCCCCCCCTAATAATTGAGATGGACTGTACAGCCAATGCAGCAAGTGTATAATGAATAACCAAATGGCCGTGTCTCTGAATCCTTTTGTATTGGCCTACTTTGTCAGCCTCTGTAGCGGATCCCGTCTTTCGCAGACTTGGTGCCAGAATATGACAGGGTTGGATTTTATGGATAGCCCACACGATTATGCCTTTGAGGTTTACTCTTTGTATTCTAGTCATTACTGAATGTAGCGCATAAACCTGGTATTTGATCGTATACCCAGCGCTCTTGAATAGGCTGCAGCCCTGAGCTTGGCCTTCGAGTGGCGCTTTACAAGTTTGGAGATTACGATTACCCGCTACTTGACTTTAATTGTCCCCATCTTTAGCATATAGCAATAAAATGCATAATCTAGTAATGAATGTACATTCTTCAGTTTAATTATTAATATATATGAGAATAACGCATGTGATCAAATTAATGTTCTATATATAAATTGCTAACTGACAGAATTGTAGATTATCACTACCAGGGCATATTTTAACTGTATAACTAGTGGGACAAATGTCCCAGTAGTGTTAGGATTTGTCCCAGTAGTTAGGCTGATTTGTCCCAGGCAATGTATGGTTAAAGTATAAGTAGTGGGACAAAATGTTGGAAGAGTTTTAAGATTTGCTCCAGTAGTAAATTCCCAAAAAGGTCAAGAACTTTGAACTTTTTCGGAGATGAATCCCCAAGAAAAGGTCATGAACTGTTTTCGGGAGGTGACTTTTTCGGGAGATGACTTCCTAAAAAAAGGTTATCAATTTTTTTGGGAGAAGAATTCCGAGAAAAGGTCATCAACGGTTTTCGGGAGGTCACTTTTTTGGGAGCTGACTTTCTAAAAAAAGGTCATCAACTTTTTCGGGGAGATGAATTCCCAGAAAAAGGTCATCAAAGGTTTTCAGAGACGAGTTCCAAAATTTTGTCCCAGTAGTCTAAATTCCTTAAAATATGCACTGATCACTACCAATCCAGCATCTTGCGATTAACTACTTATTATTTACCTGCATAGGCGTAATTTGTGGGAGTACGAAAGGTATCCGTACCCCCCACTTTTTGGACTGGAGGGTACCGTACCCCCACTTTTTGAACAGTGCCAATCATTATTTTATTAGTGTGCCTTCCCACAGAATGCAGTCTCCACCTCGCTTCGTGTATTTAAAAAATTGGTACCGCCATGTTTTAGACCAAAGTTACGCCCCTGTTCACCTATGCTAACCTCCCCAACTTGATTCTTGCCGTTGACTCGTACTTGGATTGTCCATAAGAGTGTCTCTTCACAATTCGCACTGCTCGTAGAGCCATGGCGTTCCACATTCGAACTTTACCATCATTTCTTGGTTGAAAGTTCAGTGCAACTTTCACTTGTTGTTGAAGTATAGGTCTAATATCCCAGATCTGAGATCGCTGCCTTCGATCGACGATTATTTCGCACGTTCTTGTCACTGTCACTTCGGACAACTCGCAAACCGTACATGCAACTGTCCTTGAAGATACTACACCTACCGTCTTCACGGTAGAATGACTCACCCTTGACAGTTCGAAACGCAAAACGTTCCAACAGATTGAGTCACTATTCCGTCCTCACATCAGCTACTAAATGACAGATCTAATTCGATTCTTACGAAAGACCCGAAGTGGATGGATTTGCACTGTTTCTCACGGCGACTCGCTACCAAGTAGTCAAGAGTCCAACACATAATCTTTCTCATCCGAGCAGACGACAGTTTTCCACTACTCCGTTCGGATCCATCTAATCAGAATCTTACACATCGACATCCATAATCTCAAATCACAAATATATACCCTAACCTAAGATAATTTTACCACTCTGGATGCTGGTTTGGATGCAGGTTTGATTAATTAACTTTAACAGTCTAAATTACCACAATATATTAAACATCAACACCTAACATAACAGTCAAACTCAACTGCATATTCGTATACTCATAGATAAGCAGGTTTTGTGTGGTAAAGGGACACCATTACACTGGAGCATTTTCATGCATACAGCCATAACAAGATCGAACCTTCGATCAACGATTATTTCGCACGTTCTTGCATTGTCACATCGTACAACTCGCAAACCGTACATGTAACTGTCCTTGAAGGTACTAAGGACGCCGTCTTCACTTCTTATTGAAGTATAACATCCGAAATCGAAGATAGCTGCCTTCGATCGACGATTATTGTGCGCTTCAGAAAGCCAGATAACGGTGAGAAAAAAATACCAGTCTGCGTTTCTCGACCCAGACATTACATTCCTTGCGATGTTTAATCGACTAAAAACTACTTAACTAAGGCGCTATATAAATGTATACAACTTCATCTTGTCGATAAATTACACAGGCCAGAGAACTCCGGCAGTTTTGGCACCGTCCATCCTGGCAGTCTGGCAACCTGGCAACCTGGAGAGCCCAGCAGCTGTATCGGCCCTGACGGCCGTTTCGGCCCGTGTCAGTTAGAGAATTGGCATTGTCAGTACTTAGTCACTGTCAGATCTGGTGGCTGGGATTTGTACGATCCGTCAGTAATGACGTTGCATCTACATCGAAAGCCATTGCAGTCTGATAGTAACGGTTCTGGACTCTGTCACTCCTGCCCTGGCACTGTCGGTTAAGACACGGCTGCTAAGGCATCTGCCATGGCGCGGTGGAGTTGTCCCCTGCATCAGTATCCGCACCGCCAACGACTGGTAGAATGCCGCCAACGAACGGAAGAATGACGCCAACGAACGGAAGAATGCCGCCAACGACTGGCAGAATGTCAAGTCTCTTCAAAGTCTGCTGGAAGCAGGTACGTTTGAGTTTTCATTAGAACTTGCGTCGAATCCAACAAAAAGGTAAGTTGCTGATGAAATCGTCAGGCCCTTTTGACGATCCTAAGTACATTAATGTAGATCAACATTATAGGTTAGGCACAGTAAGGTTTATTTACATAACTGCTATTCTGTCTATATTGGTTCTGGCGCGCCATGGGTTGTTGCCTTGTGCAGTAAGGGGCCATCCATATATTACGTACGTAAAAATCCGGGAAAATTGGACCCCCTCCCCCTGTTCGCAAGTTCCACACCCCCCTGCGTACGTACACTTGACGCACCCCCCCCCGAAGACCAGCTGCAGAAAGTGTCTCGACAGCTGCAGGCAGCCCGACTGTCTGCACTTTAGGCCAGATTGAAGGATGAGTGAGGGCCAATATAGACAAATTATAGATGTCTCGTTCACAGCACAGAATAACTGCACATGGCTTTTATATAATGTCATAAAATGCCATCGGACGACTATAGGACAATACAAAGCTATAAATAGGCTAATGTGGACGTCATTATTAAAGATTTATTTTGCGTACGTACACTTTTGTCCCCCCTCCCACCCGTTCGTACCCGTACGCAAAATCGCCTAAATCCGACCCCTCCCCCTCATTGAGTACGTAATATGTGGACGGCCCCTAAACAACGGTAGTAGGGTTACAGAGGTCGCTAATTGTTCTCTATGGGGTTCTGTCCACTGGACAGTGTTATTGGAATGCGATTTTGATTAGAAGCGACACAATTATCGATTGTTGCCTCTTGCATTACAATAACGACGCCATAGATTGAAGAAGGGGTCTTGAAGAACAGTGTGATGTCACATTGTGAGCACGGCTACGCTCAGCCCAGTTTGGTACCAGAGAAACAGAGGGAGAGGGAGAAAAATCAACTTTAGATGTCAGCAAGGACTTTGATTCTCAAAGAGAGAAAGAGAGAGACAGACAGACAGACAGACAGACAGACAGACAGACAGACAGACAGACAGACAGACAGACACAGACACACACACACACACACAGACAGAGAAATAATAGACATCTTATAACATAATATAGGCTAAAGAGTCTGTGAGATCGATGTTCGCTCGATAGAGGTCAAATAGATCAGAGAGATAACAAAATAGATATCTCAAAAACATAAAGAGTCTTATGAGATTGATGTTAGTCCGAACTTTAGGATAACCCCAAAACTTTTATAGCGCCACTACATTGAGTCGATGTTATCTACATCGAGCTTTGGTTGATTGGGTCAAAGTACACCGTTTCTTAATTAATGTCGTTAAAAATGTTCGTAATAAATAATTATAAATAATGGAATATGCAATTTCGATATAAGCCTAAGTAGAATAGCGACACTGAAGTTGTGACTAAAAATTAGTTGCGATTGCCTTTTTCTGTAAGTCGTTTGATCCCCAAATATGACATCATCGCAAAATGACGTAATTTCCTTTGTTCTCATAAATTTCTGGAACATTAGATTAATTTTTGTCAATGGCTGCAGACGAAAGATGTCGAAGGAGAAGACGAAAACGATGATAAAGACGACGAAATACGACGATTATGGTGAAGAAAACGACGAACAACAGTTCCCGAACTGAGCGGCAGTCGAACATCGAAGTGAAAAAGAAATCAGTTGTAACGTATGACAAAAATGTTATCATCGTCGTTTCAACGACCGAAAATAATCGGTCAGTAAGTAAGGAAGTATGATAAAACGGACAGATACGCAGAGTGAATCGTAATTCGATGCAAGTAAGAAGTGAGTATGAAAAAGAAATAGGTCTATTACATAAAAGTAAGAAAATTTTATGGCTTGCGTCCTGTTCTTTTGCTGAATCTGTTGTTCGCGGGTTTGGGTTTGTTAAATATAGCGCGCTTTAAAAGTAGCATTCAGGACCGTTCTACATAAAGTGTCAAGCAAGTTGAAAATTTGCTGAAAAACGAATGAAGTTTGGTTCTGAAGATGTTTTAAGTGAAGACGAATTTTGCAAATGTAAGTGCAAAATTTATTAACCGGTCCATTAGGCATTAAAAATTAGTATTATCTGTTAGTTAATAGATTAATAATATACGAAAAATGAATTCAATAAATTTCTTTTTACTTGAGGATAAGGATAGATGCAAGCGAAGTCTTTCACTAAGGAGGTAGGTATAGGATTGAGTTCGCACTGCTTGTTTGTATTTTAAGATTTTGAATAGATTTTAAGAGTTGGAATATTTCAGTTTCTGACGTCGGTTGGAACACAGATAAGGAGGATTGTAATCGTAATCTCGAAATTTCTACAACGCCTACAAAAGCGAAGTCGCGGGAACCAACTTATTCACAGGCGCTCAATCAAATCACAATCGGTAGGCGGGGGTGGGTGGGTGAAATCGGTTCCAGGTCAAGATCCAAAGGGGTCAATCGGGCAGACAGTCAGACGGCTAAGGAGGGTGGTGTTTGGGTTTGACACGGCAAGTTAGGTAAGGGGAAGAGGGGGAATCAGGATAGGATTTGTGAAAGAGCAATGTTTTGAGTTTTGAATGGAAGATCTGTGGAGAGATAGTAAGAGGTGAGGTTTTGGTGAGTTGCGTAGGATGGGTCTGATATTTCTTGCAGTACTGGTGGGCTTTTGTTCCAAAGAGGTGGGACAGCTATGGCTATGGAACGATTCGCAAATTTTAGTGATGAGGTGACAAGAGGGCGGAGAAGTGTTAGGGCAGAAAAGGAGCGGGTTGACCGGAGTGGTTGGACCGTGAACAGCTGGCGGAGATAGTAGGGCTGGGAGGATTGGAGTGTGTTGTAGGTGAGTGATATGACTTTGTATTCTATTCGTTCGGGTATTTTAAGCCAGTGGAGAGATTTGAGGACAGGAGTGATGTGGTGGTGTTTGGGGGTTTTAGTCACAGAACGGGCGAGGGTATTCTGAATGGCTTGGAGGCGGTTTATTTGGGTGATGTCTATGTTCAGTAAGAGCGAGTTGCAATAGTCTAATTTTGCGTGGACTAATAGATGTAGCGATTGTGGAAGCAGTTTTAACGTCGAGCATAGGGCGATTCTGCGAAGGTCGCGGATGTGCATGAAGCAAGAGCGGGAAAGATGGATGATGTGATCGGAGAAACTAAGTTTTTGGTTAAAGATCACACCTGGGTTGCGGACAAGAGAATTTGCAGTGAATGTGTTGGTGGATGTAAAGGCAAGGTTGAGGGAAATAGAGCGCTCTGGAATTTTCTCAAGTTGATCACGCAGGCTTATAAGAATGAATTCAGTTTTAGACGGGCTTAAGCAAAGAAGGTTTGATGTCATCCAGGAGGAGATTTGGGTTACCACATTGAGAAGATTATCTATGGAATGAGAGAAGCTGTTTGGAGAGAAAGAGATGAATAGTTGGGTGTCGTCAGCATATATTGGTGATGATCAACTGATGATGATTTGATGAGTGAGCTGAGTAGAGTAGAGGATGAACAAAAGGGGCCGAAGAACAGAACCTTGCGGAACACCACAGGTGACAGGGCATGTTTGGGACCAGGTTTCTGATGTTTTAACGGAGAGCGAGCGCGAAAAGAGATACGACTGAATCCAGAGGAGAGCAGTGTCCGTAAATATGAACCAGGTTGACAATCTTTGAAGTAAGATGTGGTGGTCAGTGGTTTCGATGGCTGCAGAAATGTGAAGGAGGTAGAGACAAGAGACCTGTTGATTAGAGATGTCAGAGAGGAGTTTATTGTAGAGTGAAGTGAGTAATGTTTCGGTTGAGTGACGTTTGGTAAAACCAGCTGCTGTGAGTTGAGAAGTGAGTTGGAAGTCAGGTTGTCATTGATCCGACACAGGGCTATGCGTTCAATTAGTTTAGAGATGAATGACAGGTTAGAGACAGGCTGGTAATTAGAAAGCATTTCTTTACCAGTGATGCTTTCTTGAGGAGCGGGGTGACTAAAGAGTGTTTGAAAAGGAGGGTGCAATTGCCAGTGGATAATGAGAGGTTGATTATTTTGGTAATGATTGGAACAAGGATAGATGGACAGTCTTTCAGTAGGAGGTAGGTATGGGATCGAGTTCGCATTGCTTGTTTGGAAGAGATAGTAACATATGTGATACTTCACTCTCTGATGGTGGTTGGAAGGCAGAAAATGACGATTGAGGAGGAGAAGGCAGAAAGTCAGAAGCAGAGGAGGGAGCATCTGAAGGTGATTCGATGATCGCTTTGGAAAGCAACGATTGAAGGGAGAGACGGAGTGTAGAAATTTGCCGGAGAAGAAAGAGCAGAACGACTCAGCCATTGAGGAAGATGAAGAGAGTCTGGAAGTAGGCCGGAGCAGTTCCGATGGAGGAGCTGGATTATGATTTTCCAGAGAAGACGAGGCTTAGCGGGTCGAGAATGAACTAATGAGGAGTAAAACTTCTTTTTACCCGTAGCTAGTAGGTTGTTGTATTCATTCGTGGCAGCTTTTATGGCAGAGAGCAGTTGAGGATCACGAGTTCGTCTGTAAATGCGTTCAAGGCGTCGACGGAAAGATTTGAAGACCTGGAGATAGGAATTATATCAAGGGTTCTTAAAGTGAGAGCCGGATTTGGTAATGATAAGCTCGTGTTTGTCAAGTAGCGTAGAGAGAATGGTGCTAAAGGAAGACAGGAGGTCGCCAATCGAGGATGGAGGATTTAGACCGAGGTCTCAAGAGAAAAGATCTTGCGTTAAGGCTTCAATGTTTATGGAGCCGATGCGGCGGAAGGAACGAGGGACGGGATCACGACGTGGAGTAGGTAGTATGTTAAGGCGTGTGAAAAAATGGGGTAGTGATCGGAAGGTGTATCAAGTGAGAAAGAGATATCTGGCGATAACTTAGAGTGAGAGAGATGATGTGATGATGAGGTCAAGTGTGTGGTCATGACGGTGGTTGGGGAAGTTGACATGTTGAACCAGGTTAGCTGATGACAAGAGCTTGAGGAATTCGGAGGCAAATGAGTCAGAAGAATTATCGACATGTATGTTTAAATACCCCGTGATCAGGAATTCGTGAGGGGTAGTGGCAGCAGTGGAGAGGACGGTGGTCAATTCTTGTAAGATGACAGTTGTAGGACGCGAGTAATACGACGAGATAGGAAGGCGGTAGACATTGAATATGGTTAGGATTGTGTTTGGGAGTTTTAGATTGATTGAGGCGCATTCAAAGGAGCGAAAAGAGTAATCAGGTGAGTTAAGGATAGTGGAAAGAGGGGAAGGTGGAGGATCATGAGTGGAGGATGGAGCCTCCGCAGATGAATCAATTGTGGTTTTAGAAAGGAGTGATTGAAGAGAGAGAAGGAGAGTAGTAATTTTGCTGGAAAAGAACGGTAATTTTACCCGAACAGAACGACTCAGCTATCGAAGTAGGTGGAAAAGAATTTGGAAGTGGGTTGGAGGAGTTCCAGTGAGGGAGATGGTTTATGGTTGCGAGAATTAGAGCATCGGAAATGAACTAATGAGAAGTGAAACATGTTTTTAGCCGTAGCGGGAAGGTGATGGTGTTTGTTTGTGGTAGATTTTGGAGCAGAGAGCAGTTGAGGATCTTGGTTGCGTCTATAAGCTCGCTGAAGGTGTCGACGGAACGATTCGAAGGCCTGAAGATAGGAATTTTACCAAGGATTATTATAGTGAGAGCATGGTTTGGTAATAATAGGAGCGGTTTTTATAAAAAGGATGGACGGAGTGGTTTTGTAGGAGGACAGAAAGTCATCAAGAGAGGAGGAAGGATTTCAAATGAGGTCTGACGAGGAGAGATCTTGTGTAAAGGCTTCAATGCTTATGGAACTGATGCGGTGGAAAGATCGAGAGATAGGATCTGGACGTGAAGTAGTATATATTTTAAGATATATGAAAATGCGGTAATGATCGGATAGTGTTTCGAAAGAGAAGATATATCAGGCGACAACTTGGAGAGAGATGATGTGACGACGAGGTCAGGTGTGGTTTTGAGAGTGGGTGGGGAAGTTGACGTGTTGGACCATGTTAGTTGATGACAAGAGCGTGAGGAATTCGGAGGCAAATGAGTCAGAAGGATTGCCGACATGATTGTTGGAGTCCCCTATACTTAAGAATTCATGGGAGGTAGCGGTGTCGATGGAGAAGAGGATGACGACTTCCTTCAAGAAGATAGATGGACTTGATAGATGGTCTCCGCTATCATGCCATAGTAATCTTTTTTCTTTTTTGTCTGGACTACTTTTCTACACGCGTTGATTTCGTTCCAATATTTCTCGTCAAATTCCTGCTAATATACTTGCCCAATATTTGCCCATAATCCTTTGTACATTTTCCATCCAACCTAGCCATATCGGAGTCATCCACTATCACCTCCATTTTCAACCGCCTAACCTGTGTATGTCAATCATCCATTCATCCTCGTCATCAGCCTTCGGTGTCTGACCCCCTACTATATCCAATTTCATCCCTCCAACCCTCGAATGACCAATCTATCAACACCCCCGCCCCCATTCAGTCACAGCAACAATCCAAAGTGGACACTTGTCCTATATACCTCTACCTTTTTTCTGACAGTCTGCCACAAAAGACCTTTCAAAGATCGCAATCACTGTCACTTCTTCATCATCTTTATCCGACTTTCTGGGGACATGCAGGTAAATCCGGGTCCAAAAAATCCATTCCGCTTCTTCTTCTGCCGCTACTGCTGCTGTTGCTAGTAATGTCGCTGCTTCTCCTCCTCCTCCTCCTCCTCCTCCTCCTCCTCCTCCTCCTCCTCCTCCTCCCTCACCTCCGCCATCTCAGAACACAAACATTAAACAAATTTCTTATATGCACCCTAAATATTCGTTCACTTCTACATCCTACACAGTCTGAAGAAATTAAAGACTTGGTCCTCTCCTCTCATCCTCCAGACTTATTTGCATCAACGGAAACATGATTCAATTTAAATGCAACTCATGCCCAATACCAAGATTCTATTACACCCGGTTACCATATGTAGAGTACACCCAGTCCCTCTTAATCGTCAGCAGTTACGAACATCACAGGTGGAGACATCGCGTTTTAAACTCGAGAACCTTCCACTGTCCTTAACGCACCTGCAGGGTTACTCGTTTCGCTCCTTTGAATGCGCCTCAATCACTCTAAAACGTACAAACACAATCCTAGCCATATTCAGTGTCTACCGCCCTCCTTCCTCTTCCTCTTACTCAAGTCCTACATCTGTCTTCTTACAAGAATTCACCACCTTCCTCTCCACTGCTGCCAGTACCCCTTATGAATTCTTGATCACAGGAGATTTCAACATACATGTCGATAATCCTTCTGACTTATCGTCCGCCGAATTCCTCACGCTCTTGTCATCAACTAACCTGATTCAACATGTCAACTTCTCCCATCCACTGTCATAACCACACACGTGACCTCATCATCACATCATCTCTCTAAGTTATCGCCAGATATCTCTTTCTCATTCGATACACCTTCTAATCATTACCCCAATTTCACACGCCTTAACATACTACCTACTCCACGTCCTTATCCCGTCTCTCATTCTTTCCGCCGCATCAGCTCCATAAACATTGAAGCCTTTACACAAGATCTCTCCTCGTCAGACCTCATGTGAAATCGTTCCTCCTCTCTTGATGACTTTCTGTCTTCCTACATCACCACATGCTTCTTATAAAAACCGCTCCTATTATTACCAAACCATGCTCTCACTATAATAATCCTTGATAAAATTCCTATCTTCAGGCCTTCAAATCTTTCCGTCGTTAACGTGAGCGCGCTTATAAACGCAACCAAGATCCTTAACTGCTCTCTGCCCCAAACTCTACCACAAACAAACAAACACCATCACCTTCCCGCTACGGCTAAAAACATGTTTTACTTCTCATGGTTCATTCCCGATGCTTTAATTCTTGCAACCATAATCCAACTCCTTCATCAAAACTCCTCCAACCCACTTCCAGATTCTCTTCCACCTTCTTCGACTGCTGAGTCATTCTGTTCGGGCAAAATTACTGTTCTTTACGGGCAAAATTACTACTCTTCTTCTCTCTCTTCAATAACTCCTTTCTAAAACCACAATTGATTGATCTGCGGAGGCTCCATCCTCCACTCATGACCCTCCACCTTTCCTTCTTTCCACTATCCTTAACTCACCTGATTACTCTTTTCGCTCCTTTGAATGCGCCTCAATCACTCTAAAACTCCCAAACACAATCCTAACCATATTCAATGTTAACCGCCTTCCTATCTCGTCGTCTTACTCGAGTCCTACATCTGTCTTCTTACAAGAATTCACCACCGTCCTCTCCACTGCTGCCACTACCCCTCACGAATTCTTGATCACGGGGTATTTCAACATACATGTCGATAATCCTTCTGACTCATTTGCCTCCGAATTCCTCACACTCTTGTCATCAACTAACCTGGTTCAACATGTCAACTTCCCCAACCACCGTCATGACCACACACTTGACCTCATTATCACATCATCTCTGTCTAAGTTATCGTCAGATATCTCTTTCTCACTTGATACACCTTCCGATCACTACCACATTTTCACACGCTTTAACATACTACCTACTCCACGTCCTTATCCCGTCTCTCATTCTTTCTGCCGCATCATCTCCATACACTTTGAAACCTTTACGAGGATCTTTTCTCTTGAGACCTCCGTCTAAATCCTCCATCCTCTCTTGACAACCTCCTGTCTTCCTGTAGCACCATTCTCTCTACGCTCCTCGAGAAACACGCTCCATTCACTATCAAATCCGGCTCTCACTCTAAGAACCCTTGATA
The DNA here is from genome assembly GCA_963556255.1 of Allolobophora icterica. Lineage (NCBI taxonomy): Eukaryota > Metazoa > Annelida > Clitellata > Crassiclitellata > Lumbricidae > Allolobophora > Allolobophora icterica. The sequence goes on along the minus strand of OY744612.1, from coordinate 24,936,334 downwards.
TAATTCCTATCTCCAGGCCTTCAAATCTTTCCGTCGACGCCTTGAACGCATTTACAGACGAACCCGTGATCCTCAACTGATCTCTGCCGTAAAAGCTGCCACAAATAAATACCACAACCTACTGGCTACGGGTAAAAAGAGATTTTATTCCTCATTAGTTCATTCTCTACCCGCTAATCTTCGTCTTCTCTGAAAAACCATAAACCAACTCCTCCACTGGAACTCCTCCAGCCCACTTCCAGACTCTCTTCCATCATTTTCAATAGCTGAGTAGTTCTGTTCTTTCTTCTCCGGCAAAATTTCTATCCTCTATCTCTCTCTCCAATCACTCCTTTCCAAAACCACCATCGAACCACCTTCAGATGCTCCCTCCCCTGCTTATGACTTTCTGCCTTCCCCTCCTCAATCTCATTTTCTGCCTTCCAACCAGCATGACAGACTGAAGTATTACATATATTACAATATCTTCCAAACAAGCAATGCAAACTCGATCCCATACCTACCTGCTACTGAAAGACTGTGCATCTATCCTTGTTCCCATCATTTGCAAAATAATCAACCTCTCCTTATCTACTGGCAATTCCCCCTCCATTTCAAACACTGTTTAGTCACTCCACTGCTCAAGAAAGCATCACTGGATAAAGAAATGCTTTCTAATTACCGACCTGTCTCTAACCTGTCATTCATCTCTAAGCTAACTGAACGCATAGTCCTATCTCGGATCATTGAGTACCTGACTTCCAACTCACTTCTCAACCCACTCCAGTCTGGGTTTACCAAACGACACTCAACTGAAACCCTATACTCACTTCCCTCTACAATATACTTGTTTCTGCCATCTCTCATCAACAGGTCTCTTGTCACTGTCTCCTTGATATTTCTGTAGCATTCGATACCAATGACCACAATATCTTAATCCAAAGATTGTCAACCTGCTTCGGTCTTATTGACACTGCTTTCCTCTGGATTCAGTCCTATATCTCTCTTCTCGCTCTTTCTCCGTTAAAACATCAGAAACCTCATCCCTCATCCCTCTCACCTGTGGTGTTCGGCAAGGTTTTGTGCTTGGGCCCCTGTTGTTCATCCTTTACACTACTCCACTCAGCTCACTCATCAAAGCATCCTCAGTTGATCATCACCTGTATGCTGATGACACCCAACTATTAATCTCTTTCTCTCCAAACACCTTTTGCCATTCCATAGATAATCTTCTCCGTGTGGTTACCAAAATATCCTCCTGGATGACATCAAACCTTCTTTGCTTAAGCCCGTCTAAAACTGAATTCATTCTTATAGGCCTGCGTGATCAACTTGAGAAAATTCCAGATCGCTCTATTTCCCTCAACCTTGCCTCTACATCCACCAACACATTCACTGCAAACTCTCCTTCCGCAATTTAGGCGTGACTTTTGACCAAAACCTTAATTTCTCCGATCACATCATCCATCTTTCCCGCTCTTGCTTCATGCACATCCGCGACCTTCGCAGAATCTGCCCTATGCTCAACTTCAAAACTGCTTCGACAATCGCTGCTTCTATAGTCCATGCAATATTAGATTACTGCAATGCACTCTTTCTGAACATAGACTTGACCCAAATAAACCGTCTCGAAGCCATTCAACATGCAATCGCCCATGCTGTGACTTAAACTCCCAAACACCACCACATCACTGCTATCCTCAAATCTCTCCACTGGCTAAAGTGCCAGAACGAATAGAATACAAAGTCATATCACTTACCTACAACACACTTCAATCCTCCCAGCCCTCTTATCTCCGCCAGCTGTTCACGGTCCAACCAATTCGCTCAACCCGCTCCTCTTCTGCCCTAACACTACTCCGCCCTTCTGTCACCTCATCACTAAAATTTGCGAATCGTTCCATAGCCATAGCTGTCCCACCTCTCTGAACAAGCTCCCACCGGTACTAGGAGAAATATCAGATTCATGCTAAGAACTCACCAAAACCTCACCTCTTACTATCTCTCCACAGGTCTTTCACTGAAAACTGAAAACACTGCTCTTTTACAAATTCTATCCTGATTCCTCTTCTTCTTCTTACCTCCCTCGCCGTTTCAACCCTAAGCACCACCCTCCTTAAGCCAGCTGACTGTCTGCCTGACTGAGCCTTTGGATCTTGACCTGGAACCGATTTCACCACCCCGCCTAACGATTATGATTTGATTGAGCGCCTGTGAATATGCTGGTTCCCGCGACTTCGCTTTTGTAGGCGATGTAGAAATCTCGAGATTACGATTATGATTACAATTGAGTATGTGAGGAGGAAGGAGGGCGGTAGACACTGAATATGGTTAAATTTATGTTAGGTCGTTGTAGTTATTGAGGAGCATTCGATGGAGCAGAAACAGTAGTCAGGTGAGTCAAGGACAGAGGCAGGTTCTCGCGTCAGAAAAGCAATGTCTTCACCAGTGGTGTATACGTAACAGTTGGTGATTTAGAAGGTCGAGGTGTACTGTGCAGATGGTAACCAGAGGGAATTTAAGTTGCATATGCAGACATTGTATGCTTGCATACATGGGGCATGCATACATACATACACACATACATAAATACATGCATGTATACAGACATGAATGTATTGTATTGTATTGTATATGGGCATTTATAAAGCGCCTCTCGCGGTATCGGCCATTCAGAGGCGCTCCCAGTGCGCGAGACCCCGAGAGTAAAAGCAGGATTTAAGGTGTGAAAAGGAAGAAGCAACGCTACCAGAGATAATGGTTGTGCGGACACAAGGAGGAAGTCGGTTCCAAAGTGAGGGCCTGTGGATATGTATGTATGTATCTCTAGACACTTACTATAGCGCATTAAAAGTACCCTAGAAAAGGGCTCGCTGCGTCAACCTAAATGAAGTCAAAGTTATTAAGAATAAGATGTTAATAAGCAAACAGAGCACAGAAAATTAGAAGCCACTGGCGAGCCCCCGCAGACACATAGATCCCAATCGAGAGATTTCCATTTCGAGCTGGGAACTGATAGCATTTCCAAAGTTTTTGGACTACGCACGTACCGATGAGGAAGAGGAGAGACGGCGGACGACGAGGCTCGTAACACATGAACCCCAACATCAAGAAGTCCCTTGCAGATAGTAAGATTGCGTTGTGTCCAGTCATCCCTCAACCGCCGGGTCTGTGTAGGACGACATTCTTCTCATCCGGCAGCTAATCGTAGAACGGTCAAAAGCTGTCGATGGACTCTCATGGAGCCTCACACTGTCCCAGTTTATAACGTGATACCCTTAGAATGGACGAGTTCATGGTGGCTTTAGAGACCTCGATAACAAGCGTACGAAGCTCGTCCCGAACACTCAGAAGCAGTGGAGAAAGGGATAAATAAACTCTATGGACGCATGTTAGGTGACTAACGAAGTCTGATCGAGCACAAATTATCTTATCAAATACGCATAAGACCAACTAAATCAACAAAAATGGCACGACACGTGCGCAGAATCCCACATTCCATAACTTCTTAAATAGGCTAAACACGTCTCAAGGCATACATACATACATACATGTATACATACATACATACATACATACATGCATACATACATACATACATACATACATACATACATACATACATACATACATACATACATACATACATACATACATACATACATACATACATACATACATAAATGTGTATAATTATGTATGCATACATACAGTGTGAGAATTGTCGAAAAAAGACTGGGGTGGTTAGACTTTGATGAGTTTGATCCACGAGGAGTTAAATATTTTATCCGTATTTTTGTCGGTTCTGACGCCGCTACTGTGGCATCTGACATGGCGCGCTGTTCGAGTTGTCCCCGTCTTCAATGTTTGCACCGCCAACGACTGCAGAATGTCAAGTCTCTTCCAAGTCTCGTGGAAGCAGGTACGTTTGAGTTTTCATTAGGACATGCGACGAATCCACAAATAGGTAAGTTGCTGATGAAATCGTCAGGCACTTGGACGATTCTAAGTGGAATAAAGGTATATTAACATATAGATTAGGCACAGTAAAGTTTATTTACATAACTGCTATTCTGCCTATATATGCGGTGCCTACATCTAATTTTTATTTTATCTTGAGACTGGACATGTTTGGTTACGTGGGAACCAAAATATTATGTTGTGCAATGTGTGTTAGGCCTATATTGGTAAAATGAAATTTCTCTCGGGTTTAGTTTGTAGCGAACTACTTGTAGTAGGCTATGCGTGATCGTCGCATAGAGAGGTATTATAAAGCAATGTAAGCCCTATAAAGACTTTGATATATAAACAAATATAATTTGGTACTACACAGCAAGACTTTTAGTCATAATATTTTATTAGATATTTATTATCATCGGCTTAATTTAGCTTAATTGGATATCATTTATTACCATCTTATTGGTTAACTAGATTATTTGCCCGTCATATGACGGGTTGAAAACAAAATGAATGGATTGATAGGAAGAGAAAAGAAATTGTTTATTGGAATGCTTGATCATAAGTGACATTGCTAGTGAAAATTCGAGCATCATTTAGCAAATAACCTTGACTGTCGGTTTCTTGATGAGTATTTTGATGTTGTCTCTGTTTCGTGAACGCGACAATGCAACATAAAGCTGGCCATGTGAAAATACGGGTTCGGTGAAAAAAGTTCCACGTGGTCGAAGGTTTGTCCTTGCGACTATACTCGCTTTTATAATTCGGTCTCTGAGGCATGGTGTGCAGCATCAGTGGGGAGCCTCAGTAGGCAGCATCAGTAGGGAGGTCTGCTAACGGCCTCTGAGGCATGGTTAGCAGCGCCCGTGTGCCTGCCTCGGGCTACGCTTAATGAAGGACTTCGGCAGCATCAGTAGAAGGTCTGCGAACGGCCTCTGACTGAGGCATGGTTAGTAGCGCCGATGTGCCTGCATCGGGTTTCGCCCGATAGGCCTTAGGCATTTACATTCAATACATTCCACAGCGCAGGGCCCGTGTCTCTGCATCGGGCGAAGCAGGCAGACGGGCGCTGCGCTTAGGCAGCATCCGTTACATTCCGTACATTCCAGAGCCTGACCATTTTTCTGTTACTGGATCATTGGATCCTTTCATTTAAGCCTGCTTTTTCAGCCTCTGTAACTGGTTTTGGATTTTCGCAGATTTGTGGCCAGAACCTGGCAGCGTTGTATTGCGTGGACCCAAGGCCCTGCTCTTATAGGCATTGTTTTAGAATGAAACTTAAGCTTCGTTTGTAGCCAACTACTTGTAGGCTAGTAGGCTATGCGTGAAAATTGGCGACGACCGGCCGGATGTGTCGCCCAAGAAATTGTGTCTGACAGAACGGATGTCTACACTCGATAAAACACAAATGGAGCCAGGTGAGACATCGAATATCCAGCTGACCGACTCTCGCGGAAACATGCAGGTAGACTAACTTTGAGTTTGTATTAAAATTTGCGACGAATCCAGTAGAGCGGTTGCTGATGAAATCCTAAGGCATTTTGACGGTATAGGGCCTACTGAGTAGCCTAGCTGAATTAGGGCCAGTATGATGTATAATGTATAATTCTTGACTGGCTTACCTCATACCTTCAGGACCGCTCTTGCATTGTGGCTTGTGGGTCTGCTAGGTCACCCTGGGTTCCTGCTCCATTTGGCCTGCCCCAGGGCTCTGTTTTGGGTCCCCTATTGTACATACTCTATACTGCTGACCTTGGTCCCCTCTTGGCGGCCAGTGCAGTCTTAAGTCAGTCCTACGCGGATGACGTCCAAGCGTATGTCCACTGCTCACCATTGGCTGCTGCTGCTGCAGTTCGAGAGATCGCCCGAGTCGTGGGGAATTTGGAGGCCTGGATGTCCTCAAACCGTCTACGGTTAAACCCGGCAAAGACCCAATATATCTGGTTTGGTACGCGCCAACAGCTTGCAAAAATTAACCTTGAGGGTCTGGCACTTGAATTTCCCTGGGTTTCCTTTGCCTCCTCAGTACGGGATCTTGGTGTAATTCTGGATAAAGAGCTCACATTCATGCGACATATTAATTTGCTTTGTCGGGACTCTTATTATCAACTTCGTCAGTTAAGGGTAGTCTCCCGCACTCTGACGCAGGCAGCTGCTTCTACCCTTGTCCATGCGTTTGTGGTTTCCCGTCTGGACTACTGTAGCGCCCTTTACGCTGGCCTCCCAGCTGCCCGCCTTGGGTGTTTGGACCGGGTTTTGCGTGCAGCCGCACGTCTTATTGGTCGCATCCCCAGATTTGGCCAGGTTTCTCTTTATATGCGGGATGTTCTGCACTGGCTCCCTTTCCCGCTGCGGATCGCCTATAGGGTCTCTGCACTGGTTAGGCGTTGTCTAGAGGGACTTGCTCCCCCATACCTGCGGGAGTTGTGTCGCTCTACCTCGGGGGTCTTGCGGAGATCTGCTCTTCGCTCGGCTGACCAGGCCGAGCTATTGGTCCCCCGCACGCGGACAGCCATTATGCAGCGACGTTCTTTTTCGGTCGCTGGACCTGCAACCTGGAATGGCCTTCCTGTTGCACTTCGCCTGGTCCCTATGACTCACTCTACCTTGTTTCTTGCAAACTTAAAAACTACTCTCTTTAGCCGTGGTTGGACTAGGAGCGCTCCTGAGTAGATAACCTTGAAGGGGCGCTATATAAAAGCTCATTAATAATAATAATAATAATAATAATAATAATAATAATAATAATAATAATAATAATAATAATAATAATAATAATAATAATAAATCAGACTCAGGATCAAGGTTTATTTACATAATCCTTGTTCTGCTATTGTGTATTAAAACGCATGTTTATTTCAGCCGGAGTTACGACGCTTAGTGCTCGAATTTGTATGGCGGTGTGCTCAGTATTGTGGTAGTTAGCGTGGTGGACTGTCAATCGAGAGATCTGACGGCGAGGCGGATGACTGGCCACCCTCCCTCATATGCGGAGGATAAGAAAATGAAGCCGCTAACACTTCCTACCCATGGTTTCCTCAGGTAGCTTAAGGGACTGTTCTTCTTATTCTTGTTCTTGTTCTTGTTTTAGTTCTTTTTCTATGGCGCTTTGGGAAACTATAGAACCAAAATCTGTTTGCGATGTCATCATTTAAAAAGAAAATGTTCTAGGGGCGTCGTTAGTAGCAAACGAGAGCCTACTTGTGGTATTCTGTGTGTAATCGGCGTTTTTGACAGGTCGTAGTACGTTTTTGGAAGAAGACCTGCGTAGAAACACCAGGAAATCAATGTTATTTTCAATTTCTTTGGATGTCGTGGGTTTCATTTAGTTTCATATTGGTTTGGACCTATAATTCGTTCCGTGTTATTAAGTTTCATTAGGCGTTTCTAGGTTTCACTGGGCGTCATTGGATTTCAGAACATGTGTCAAAACTATCACTTTTTGTCATTAGGAGATTCGAACAATAATTGAAGATCGAAAGTGGCCACAACTTCCATTTGGGCATAAGGCGCGGAAGAACTGGCTGAGTCCAGTAAAAACGCTAAGTAGACTCAATTAACTGATGCAATTCTACCAGTTTGTGACTGGTTGTTTTGATTGGCTTTTGAAACTTTGGGAACAGGGCTGTAGTGGTGGTTAGTTTTCCGAAACAAATTGGAGGTGAGTACAACTGTAGGCCTACAAATATTTTTTTGAGGTGAGTATACGGTTTCTAGAGGTGAGTACACGCTGAATACCCGCGTATACCCCGTTTAGGACCAGTTAATGCCATATGGGACTGACATTTCTCACTGACCTAGGAATCTCCTAAACCAAAATAATGTCGGAAGACTCTAGAGAAAAAAGTTATTTGTTCCAGCGCCTGTCCATCGTAATTCAACGTTTCTAGGATTGCAGTCAGTGATGGGCAAAATACAAGGTGGTAATAAGATGGTGGAATTGCTTTAAAAATCACGTGATACCTCGCAAGCAGTCTTGTTGAATCGTGGTTTTGTTTAATTTTGTCAGAAATTATAGGCGCTGTATAAACGGAAATTACAACTCAATTTCTAAATCAGTATTATGATGGAAAGTCCAGTGGAAAAATCTTGAGGTGAGATCAACTTTTCAGAGATTGATTCGAAAGAACAAAGGCGGAAGTGTTTCAGAAAATTGGCGTACCACGATGGCAGCAATTGGAAAAGCTCATTGAGAGAGAACAGTTCTGACGTTTAATTCGGGCAGGGGCGTAACTTTGGTCTAGAAATGTATATAATGGGTCTGCCAAGTTCACTGGCGTAAACTTGTCCAAAATATGGGGGGGGGAGGGATTTGGTGATTCATTCTACACTTGTTACATTGGGCGTAAAGTCCATCAATTATTGGGCACACGTGCCCCTGCTGCCCCCCCCCCGAGTCTACGCCTCTATGGGCCCAAGCTTCGTCCGTGGGGCTTACAATGCAACAGTCTATTGCAATCACATATTTTATGCTAAGTATATGGGCATATATAGCTATAGGCCTACAGGCATGCAAGTATGGTTAAGGCCTGCTATAAAAGCTGCCATAAAAGCCCCACCGGTCTGGTGGAGCTTTTAGGGCAGCTTTTATAGCAGGCCTTAGATAGGCCTTGAGATCTATAGGCCTGTAACGATCGCGTTGCAAAGTATGCCACACTTGAGCAGACTTTGAATCTTAAATTCGTCTGAAGTGAGGTCGCTTCCTTGACTAACCTAACCAGTCGATCAGAGTTCTTCTGTCTCTTGCCATTCGAAAACTCCGGACCTCCTCCAAGTCATGCCTTCGACGTCGAGCACAGAGGACAAACAGTACTTCTTTTTACCGAGGCTGCCATGGCTCGTCGTGGTTCCGTCTGGATTGGCATTCGTCGCGGTAGGCCTATCGCATTTATTCATGACAATTAGAACAAGAACACTTTTCTAAAATATAATCAGTCTCGTTGTCCTCGAGACCAAGGTCTTGGTCTCGAGTGCACTCGAGTTCGTTTTAAAAAGTCTTGGTCTTGGTCTTGGTCTTGAGACCAAAAGTCTTGGTCTTGGTCTTGGTCTTGAGGTTCAAGGTCTTGGTCTTGGTCTTGGTCTTGAGGCTCAAAGTCTTGGTCTTGGTTTTGCAAGACCAAGACCAAGACTTTTGACAATATGAACAGTCATTTAACAAAACGCAAGGATTTTACAAATTTTTCCAATAATTACTACAATAATACAGTTGCTTTAGTATTTACACGGTGTGAGTGAGGCTTTACTGTTGTTTTGGACATTTTTTTTTACTTCCGGTTATTTACCATGGAATGATTTCAAAAGAGACTCACAATTTGTACATTTACATCCGGTACTTGAAAGCTGCTGTGTTTGCCAGCGATTTCTGCACCTGTAGAACGTATTTTTCACATGGCAGAATTTTTATGAGGCCCCACAGGTCACGTCTTGGTCAGAAAATTCTGAGCGAATTGGTTTTTATAAAATGCAACAGGCATTTGGAATAACATTTCGCATGAAGGAATTTTGTAAATACGAATCGGAAATCTCATCAGCCTGCATTTGGAGTTGTTTTGAATAAAATTTTGAATAAAATAAAAGATTCATGTTTTAATTAAAATAGCGAGTAGTCCGACTTGACAATTTTTTAGTAAGAAATGGAAGTCTGGACATGGTTGTGATTTTTGGGGTGTTTTTCTCGGTTTTGGTCTTGAGTTTCAAAGTCTTGGTCTTGGTCTTGGTCTTGAGGTTCAAGGTCTTGGTCTTGGTCTTGAGGTTCAAGGTCTTGGTCTTGCTCTTGAGGTTCAAGGTCTTGGTCTTGGTCTTGAGGTTTAAGGTCTTGACAACAAGACTGAATATAATCAGTTCATCTTATTGAATGCATGGTGGATTTCGCTTAATTGCTGAGTCGTTAGCGATGTTAAACTCGAGAAGTTTCTTTGAATTGGCGTTACACAAATGTCAGTTTACATTTAATTTATTTTAGGCAGCAGCTCTGAAGCCCGATATCATACCGTATGACTATTTTGGTCCGCTGAAAGGATTCGTACAGAGCACTATAAAAGATCATCCTACCTTAGTTCAACGAACGTTAGTTACTTACTTACTTACCTAATGAATGTAACTATAGAATTCATCAGCTATTATGTTACTGTTTTAGTCAAGACAGAGTTTGGTCACAACAACTTCTATGTGGTAAGATCAGTTACTGCAGAAAAACTTGTGCGCATAGAAGTGTATGGCATAAATGTCCGGATCCGGATGTCCTTTGTGTCTCTCTTTGCTAGTAAGCAATTTGGCTATGCTTCACGGCTTCGGGTAAAAATATGCAGTGTCCACTCCATTGAGTGATATCAGTAACCGATCCTTAACTGTATCGAAAGACACTGACAGTCGATGGCTCGTTCTCAGATTGTCATAGTGAGAGAGAGATCACTCGTTCAAATATGGTAAAATTACATTAAAAATAGAGTATTACAGAGACAAATCACCCAAACTACTGGGACAAATCCTTTAAACTACTGGGACATTTGTCCCCCTAGTTATAGTTAAAATACGCACTGTATGATTTATATTCACTTGCAATTATTGTCTTTGTAACACCGTGAAATCCAATCACGTGTCAACGGGCATCTTTCAATAAACGAATATTTAATTGATTGATTGACATAACACATTTATTACATTATGCTGAACGTTTTTATTGTGCTACTGATTTTGTTCTGCCTGTATATTCACAATAGAACAGAAACCGTTTGTGACGTATACAGCGTCCTACGACGGACACATTTAAGGAAACTATATGTATAGATGAAGATTATTACTGTCATTCATTTTATGTTGTCTTTGTTATGAATACAATTAGGCCGATCATGCTGACAATTCGGACCAGGATCAAAATTCAGATACAATATGAGGGACACAGACGAAGAGACTGTTCTTCGAAACCCGAAATATATCCTCGATTACTCCTATTTACCATGTGTTACTGACGCATATGTCATGTGGTATCGAGGGTGTGTTACCCGTTGTTTCATGTTACAGAAACAGAGAGAATTTTGCGCCATCAACAAACAGAACAAGACCCCATTCCTTTGTTCAATCTCTCCTACGCCTCATTTTTGTTTCTCTTTTGTGAACTGGATGACACAGGGTGTAACTCGTAGGACCAGTCATGGAAAAATCCAACAACTGGTCCATAATTGACCCATCCCTGCTAGGATGTAGCCCTCATACTGCTTCTGCCATTAGCACTCCCATGAGGTATGTACAAGAACAATCCCACCCCCAGAATAGGTGTATTCGATGTTGCCTCCAGATAAGCACCAGAACCCATGCTATCAATTCAGCAGTTCAGGCCTTTCACTTAAAACTGAAAACGGTACTAAAATAATTATCATGGGCGCCGCCAGGCTTAAAAAATTCGACGCACACCCCTCCTGTCTCCCATCCTCATCTGTCCTCTGTCTGCCACTCAAACCCAGCTGGTTCTTGTAATTAACGTTTCTCGGTCGCTTTCTTCAGGGCAGTCATCGTGTATCTGATTCATGGTCTCCAAGCCATCTACGCCATGTTCTACGCACGGTTAGTGATGTATACGCTGTTATTTAGCTGTTGTTAGGTACACATTTTATGCGTCTGTTATTAACGTATTGCCTCTTAGGAGCCATATAAAGACGCTATATAAATGATACAATTCACGCGATTCGCTTAAACTCGATATATGGCCTATATCACTTATCAGCAGTTCACGGTCACAAAATGTAATTAGTTATAATTTTTATTATCGTACCGACGTGTTGTGGTTTGTGGCTAAATCTTGAAAGCAGCGGACAGAACTTTAAGGAGGACCGGCACAATGACGGAAATGACTCGATGTTGTATTGTATTCGTAATTTCCAAATTACTAAAGCCAGTTCAAAGCTAAGCGCAGAGCACCAGCTTATTCACGAGCGCTACGTCGAGTCGAAGAGGTTGTCGAGAGATATGAAACTGAGATCGAAGTCCGGTTGCTAGAGAGGCCAAAGACAGGAGGCAGAGGACCTAGCTGGTAAGGCGGGTTTAATTTAAGTCGAGCAAATTGGATGGTGGAGGATCAGATGAGCCTGAGTAGGAATTTTTGAAGAGGTGACAGATGTGAACCACTTACAGGCTATAGCCTTCGACGGGCAGGCAGGCAGGCAGGCAGGCAGGCAGGCAGGCAGGCAGGCAGGCAGGCAGGCAGGCAGGCAGGCAGGCAGGCAGGCAGGCAGACGGACAAGACGGACAAGTCCAGACAGATATACGAAGCTAGGCTATATACTGAGACGGACAAAGACGGGCGGATGAAAACTCAGAGAAACTCGGGCAGACGGACGCATAAGGATGACAGACAGACAGACAGACAGACAGACAGACAGACAGACAGACAGACAGACAGACAGACAGACAGACAGACAGACAGACAGACAGACAGACAGAGACTCACGGACAGACACACAGACAGACAGAGACTCACAGACAGACAGACAGGCAGACAGAGACTCACGGACAGACACACAGACGGAGGCAATAGGTATCTCTAACCATTGTCTAAGTTTAGATCAGTCTTGATAGATGCTCTTCGACTGAGTGTTCATCTGATCATGACTTGGTTTTGGTGCACCTTGTGCATAAGACAGCCTACCATCGCCTTAGAAGTCACAAATTATTAATATTCTTTCCAGTGAGAAGAAGCAGAGCTATGGAGTGGCATTGGTGTGGGGAGCACAGACCTTCATCTACGCCCTCTTCTCCCTCATTCCAATACGCCGTCACTTCGAGAAGAAGAGAGCCTAAAGACCACGCACCCAGAGGCCATGTCTGAGATTACAAAGTGATAAAAACTGGTCACGTATACATCATGAAAGGATTCTTAGAACAGGAAACCTAGCAGAGTTTTTGTTCAGATTTTGGAAATAAAGAACCGTAAGAACATCATATAAACTTCTTTTCAGGACAAATGATTATCAGAGACAATTGCCTCTTTCTGTCCGAGCCCCAGAATTTGTTACAGTCACAATACATCCCCGAATACACGATCGAAGCCGTTGCAAGCACACCGCTTAAAATCCAATAAGGAAATATTGTTTTAGAAGGAAACTTGCAGTCTTGTTGTCAAGACCTTAAACCTCAAGACCAAGACCAAGACCAAGACCTTGAACCTCAAGACCAAGACCAAGACCAAGACCTTGAACCTTAAGACCAAGACCAAGACCAAGACTCTTGAACCTCAAGACCAAGACCGAGACCAAGACCCAAAAAATCACAGTCGTATCCAGACTTCTATTCCTTACTAAAACTTGTTCAGTCGGACTACTCGTTATTTTAATGAATACATGAGTTTTTTTATTCAACTCTAAATGGAGACTGCAGAGAATTCCGAATTTGTATTTACAAAAGTTTTTCATGGGAAATGTTATTCCAAATGCCTGTTGAATTTTATAAAAACCAATTTGCTCAGAATTTTCCGACGAAGACGTGACCTGTGGGGCCTCATAAAAATTCTGCCATGTGAAAAAACACGGTCTACAAGTGCTGAAATCGCTAGCACACAAAGCAGCTTTTCAAGCACCGGATGTAAAATGTACAAATTGTGAGTCTGTTTTGAAATCATTCCATGGTAAATAACCGGAAGTCAAAATAATTGTCCAAAACAACAGTGAAGCCTCATTCACACCGTGTAAATACTAAAGCAATAACTGTACGAGTAATTGTTGCATAAATTTTAAAAATTCTTGCCGTTTGTTAAAATTAATGACTGTTCATATTGACAAAAGTCTTGGTCTTGGTCTTGCAAAACCAAGACCAAGACTTTGAACCTCGAGACCAAGACCAAGACCAAGACCAAGACCTTGAACCTCAAGACCAAGACCAAGACCAAGACCTTGAACCTCAAGACCAAGACCAAGACCAAGACTTTTAAAAACGAACTCGAGTGCACTCGAGACCAAGACCTTGGTCTCGAGGACAACAAGACTGGAAACTTGAGCTTCGTTTGTAGCCAACTACTTGTAGTAGGCTATGCGTAATAATTGGCGACGACTGAATGTGTCGCCCGCGAAATTCTGTCTGGCAGAACGGATGTCTTCACTCGATAAAACACAAATGGAGCCAGATGAGACATCGAATATCCAGCTGACCGACTCTCGCGGAAACATGCAGGTAGACTAACTTTGAGTTTGTATTAAAATTTGCGACGAATCCAGTAGAACGGTTGCTGATGAAACCTAAGGTATTTTGACGAAATAGGGCCTACTGAGTACAGTGGCGTCTACCAATGGTGGAGTGTGGAGAACGATCTCCATCGAACTTCAAAAGTGGGGGGGTTTGACATATTTTGACTGAAAGTGGGGGGTTGCATTTTTTCATGATAGCTCTTTTGTCCCGTGTGATAATATAGCCAAATCCAACAAAGCAAAAATATTTAAAATCCGAAAAGGTCCAAAAAAATTTTCGCGCTACGCGCGATAATTGCTCTGACTCTCTTTGGGCACTGACAGTCTAGACGTAGACTCAGCACCTATTAGGGCCTGAAGTAGAAAACATTCAGCTAAGTCATCAATTAATTCATTCATCTGTAGGCTGATTAGTTCGTTTTATTTTACGACGCCGTCATATCAAAGACGATTGGCGTCTCTCCCACTGCAGAATCTCAGAAAACACCACAATGTGTATTTCAGGGGGTAAATTTGGGGGGTTGATTCTCCATTTACTTTTGGGGGGGTTAGACGCCACTGACTGAGTAGCTGAATTAGGGCCAGTATAATGTATAAATCAGACTCGGGATCAAGGTTTATTTACATAATCGTTATTCTGCTAGTGTGTATTAAAACGCATGTTTATTTCAGCCGGAGTTATGACGCTTAGTTCTCAAGTTTGTATGGCGGTGTGCTCAGTATTGTGGTATTTAGCGTGGTGGACTGTCACTCGAGAGATCTGACGGCGAGGCGAAGGACTGGCCACCCTCCCTCATATGCGGAGGATAAGAAAATGAAGTCGCTAACACTTCCTACCCATGGTTTCCTCAGGTAGCTTAAGGGATGAGGGACTGCTCTTCTTATTCTTGTTCTTGTTCTTCTACTTCTACTTGTTCTTCTTGTTCTTGTTATAATGCTCTCTCTATGGCGCTTTGGGAAACCAAAGAACCAAAATCTGTGCGATATTATCATTTAAAAAGAAAATGTTCTAGGGGCGTCATTAGAAGCAAACGAGGGCCTAGGCTACTGGTAGTATTCTGTGTGTGTGATCGGCGTTTTTGACAGGACGTACTATGTAGTACGTTTTTGGAAGAAGGCCTGCGTAGAAACACCAGGAAATCAATGTTATCCAATTTCTTTGGATGTCGTGGGTTTCATTTAGTTTCATACTGGCTTGGACCTATAATTCGTTCCGTGTTATTGAGTTTCATTAGATATTTCTAGGTTTCATTGGGCGTCATTGGATTTCAGAACATGTGTCAAAACTATCACTTTTAGTCATTAGGAGATTCGAACAGTAGCCTAATTGAAGTTCGAAGGTGGCCTCAACCTCCATTTGGGCAGGAGGCGCGGCGGAACTGGCTGAGTCCAGCAAAAACGCTAAGTAGACTCAATTAACTCATTTTAACTGATGCAATTCTACCAGTTTGTGACTGGTTGTTTTGATTGGCTTTTGAAACTTTGGGACCAGCAGAGGGCTGCAGTGGTAGTGGTTAGTTTTCAGAAACAAATTAGAGGTGATTACAACTGTATAAATATTTTTGTGAGGTGAGTATAGGCCTATAGGGTCTCTAGACTCTAGAGGTGAGTACACGCTGTATTCCCGCGTATATATACCCTGTTTAGGACCAGTTAATGCCATATGGGACTGACATTTCTCACTGATCTATAGGACGTATCCTAAACCAAATGTCGGAAGACTCTAGGGAAAAAAGTTATTTGTTCCAGCGCCTGTGCATCGTAATTCAACGTTTCTAGGACTGCAGTCAGTGATGGGCAAAATACAAGATGGTCGCTAAGGTGGTGGAATTGTTTACAAATGAGGTGATACCACAGGCCTGGGTGGACCTCGCAAGCAGTCTTGTTGGATCGTGGTTTTGTTTAATTTTGTCAGAAATTATAGGCGCTGTATAAACGGAAATTACGACTCAATTTCTAAATCAATATTATGATGGAAAATCCAGTCGAAAAATCTTGAGGTGAGATCAACTTTTCAGAGATTGATTCGAAAGAACAAAGGCGGAAATGTTTCAGAAAATTGGCGTACCACGATGGCAGCAATTGGAAAAGCTCATTGAGAGAGAACAGTTCTGACGCTTAATTCGGACAGGGGCGTAACTTTCGTCTAGAAATTGTGGAATAGGCCTACCAATTTCTTCTCCACTTTCGCTTTTCGCGTGGAGACCATCTCTGGGAAGGCAAAATAATAAAATATTGATTGGCATTGTTTAAAACAAGTGGGGTACGGTACCCCCAGTTCAAAAAGTGAGGGTATGGACACCCCCTCGACCGTACCCCCTACAAATTAGGCCTATGAATTCGGACATATAACAGGCATGTAACAGGAGGATGGCGGTCGTGACAGATCGAGTCATCTATAGGCCTACGTCGATAGGAGTAATTTTCTATAGAATATATAGCCACTTATACTCACTTTTCACGGCCTAGAGAAGAATTGACCGTTGAACTATGACTGTGTAGAGTTCAAAACTCAAACGATGAGTGGTAGGCCTACAAGCTAGAACACCTGTTTCTTTAAGCAAATCTACAAATCTATGTAGGCATATATATGCCTACAAGCGTATATAATGGGTCTGCCAAGCTCACTGGCGTAAACTTGTCCAAAATGTGGGGGGAGGGAGGGATTTGGTGATTCATTCTACTCTTGTTACATTGGGCGTACAGTCCAATTATTGGGGGCACGTGCCCCGGCTCCCCCCGAGTCTACGCCTATATGGGCCCAAACTTCGTCCGTGGGGCTTACAATGCAACAGTCTATTGCAATCACATATTTTATGCTAAGCATATGGGCATATATAGCTATAGGCCTACAGGCATGCAAGTATGGTTAACAGACCGGTCGGCCTTTTATAGCAGCTTTGGGCAGGCCTTAGATGGGCCTTGAGATCTATAGGCCTGTAACGATCGCGTTCCAAAGTACGCCACACTTGAGCAGACTTTGAATCTTAAATTCGTCTGAAGTGAGGTCGCTTTCTTGACTAACCTAACCAGTCGATCAGAGTTCTTCTGTCTCTTGCCATTGGAAGACTCCGGACCTCCTCCAAGTCATGCCTTCGACGTCGAGCACAGAGGACAAACAGTACTTCCGGTTGCCGAGGCTGCCATGGCTCATCGTGGTTCCGCCTGGAATGGCACTCCTCGCGGTAGGCCCATCGCATTTATTGACAATATGAACACGAACAACTTTCCTAACATAATCAGGTCATCTTATTGAATGCATGGTGGATTTCGCTTAATTGCTGAGTCATTAGCGACGTTAAACTCGATAAGTTTCTTTGAATTGGCGTTACATAAATGTCAGTTTACATTTCATTGATTTTAGGCAGCAGCTCTGAAGCCCGACCTCATACCGTATGACTACCTTGGTCCGCTGAAAGGATTCCTACAGAGCGCTGTAAAAGATCATCCTACATCAGTTCATCGAACGTTAGTTACTTACTTACTTACCAAATGAGCTTAGATATGCTGAAGATACAGGGCGAAGATACAAGAGGTGCCATACTACAGAGTCAGCCAGTTCACAGAATACCACAAGTGCAGTCACAGACAGACAGACGGACGTACGGAGGGGCAGACAGACAGACACTAATACGATGCTTATGAATAATTAATTTGTTTTCTAATACTGACCAAAGTATCAATCGGTTCTTGCATAGATTTTATTCGAGTGAGCTCCGTTGAATGGTAATGGTAATTGCGAATTTATATAGCGCTACCTCAAGAGAGGCTCATCAGAGTTAGTTTCCCGATAGCATCTTATGGGTGAAATTCTTTCATGTACGTGTACGCTGTACAATACGGCATATGACATCAACAATACATAATAAACCTGGTTCTTGTAATTAACTTTCCTCAATGGCTTTCTTCAGGGCAGTCATCGTGTATCTGATTCATGGTCTGGAAGCCATCTACGCCATGTTCTACGCACGGTTAGTGCTGTATACGCTGTTATTTAGCTGTTGTTAGGTACGGTACACATTTTATGCATCTGTTATTAACGTATGGCCTCTTAGGAGCCATATAAAGGCGCTATATAAATGATATAATTCACGCGATTCGCTTAAGCTCAGTTGTATGGATCATCGATATCTATATTTAGACCTAGATATCGATGGTATGGATATATAGACTATATCACTTATCAGCAGTTCACGGTCACAATATGTAATTAGTTATATTATCGTACCGACGCGTTGTGGTTTGTGGCTAAATCTTGAAAGCAGCGGACAGAACTTTAAGGAGGATCGGTACAATGGCGGAAATGACTCGATGTTGTATTGTATTCGTAACCTCCAAATTACTAAAGCCAGTTCAAAGCTAAGCGCAGAGCACCAGCTTATTCACGAGCGCTACGTCGAGTCGGAGAGGTTGTCGAGAGATATGAAACAGATCGAAGTCCGGTTGCTAGAGAGGCCAAAGAGAGGCCACAGAGGACCTGCTAAGGCGGGTTTAATTTAAGTCGCGCAAATTGGATGGTGGAGGATCAGATGAGCCTGAGTAGGAATTTTTGAAGAGGTGACAAATGTGAACCACTTACAGGCTATAGCCTTCGACGGGCAGGCAGGCAGGCAGGCAGGCAGGCAGATGGACGAAGCTAGGATATATACTGAGGCGGACAAAGACGGGCGGATGAAAACTCGGAGAAACTCGGGCAGACGGACGCATACGGATGAAAGACAGACAGACAGACAGACAGACAGACAGACAGACAGACAGACAGACAGACAGACAGACAGACAGAGACTCACGGACAGACACACAGACAGACACACAGACAGACACACAGACGGAGGCAATAGGTATCTCTAACCATTGTCTAAGTTTAGATCAGTCTTGGTAGATGCTCTTCGTATGTGTGTTCATCTGATCATGACTTGGTTTTGGTGCACCTTGTCCATAAGACAGCCTACCATCGCGTTAGAAGTCACAAATTATTAATAATTATTATTTCCAGTAAGAAGAAGCTGAGCTATGGATTGGCATTGGCGTGGGGAGCACAGACCTTCATCTACGGCCTCTTCTCCCTCATTCCAATGCGACGTCACTTCAGGAAGAAGAGGGCCTAAAGACCGCGCACCCAGAGGCCATGTCTGAGGTTACAAAGTGATAAAAACTGGTCACGTACATGATGAAAGGACTCTTAGAACAGGAAACCTAGCAGAGTTTTTGTTCAGATATTGGAAATAAAGAACTGTAAGAACATCATATAAACTTTTTTCAGGACAAATGATTATCATAGTTCAGAGACAATTGTCTCTTTCTCTCTGAGCCCCAGAATTTGTTACCTCCACAAGACTTTAAAATATAACTTCCCTTTAGGCTTTAGCACATATATGTCTGCTGGAAATCCAACTTCCTGTGGCTGATGTACAAACTTAGTGCTCATCATTTTAGAACTTGTAGGAAAACACAAAACAGGAAAACACAAAGAAAAGGATTTTGGAGCCATCTTCAAAGTGTTTAATTATCACTGCACTTAATTAATGACACGAATAATAGCACCTTCATAAATCGTACACACAGTCAGGCAGTTTCAACCATGGTACAAACTGAAAAGTTAATTAACGAAAATAATTAAACTAATGAATCTTCTTCGTCTGACACACCCACGTGTAACCGAGTCAAAAGTAAAACTAGTTCAGTTCTTTTACATCTTTAAGATATCTACTCAAAAGCCCTGTTTAATTTTAAGATACCATCACAATAACAGTAAAAATACTCAGTTTTCAGCACAGGTCTAACAGTTGTGTCGTACTGGTGCAAAGCTCGCAATATACAATCAATTGAAATGGACACATGCAGGCCAAACAAAAGCTACCTTCACACAAAGCTGTGACTAGATTCCACACATAAGGCGGACAGTTACTTACCTCAAATAAGGCTAAGTATCTGCAGAGCATGCGACACTATGTTCACACTGGCAGATCTCTACGTAATAGTGACGGCATTGTCAGCATACAGGGTAGTCAGACTAATAATATTTCAGAAGCGATACTCTCTGAACAGGGATTGTTCGAATAAAGACGTTGTCATGCAGTTGTCAGAAATTGGGCTTAGAAATTCATAAGTTATAGCCAGATTGTCGAAAAATAACCACAATGCGAGGCTTTTCGAGTAAACGATTGTCCAAAGATTTTAAATTATTGTTTAGTCTGATTAAGAAAATGTCTCAGTAGTGTCGGGATACAGATCCATCATATACATGTAACTGTCACAAACATTAAAACATAGTTCTGTCTGAACGTATATTATATAAACTCTGGCTGTCTCTATACCATATCTAGATGTCATGTTGTCAGTCAGTGAAGCGTGATTGTCAGGAAATGCCGGCTTCAGATTATCTGAAACCCCACAACTGTCAGATTATCACTGCATAGTTTTCACAGCAAAAACGATGAACTGTGATAGTTTAAAATGCCGAACTGTCAGAGTATAAAGTGAACTGTCAGAATATTATATGAACTGTCAGAGTATTAAATCGTGGACCCATAGTTGTCAGAACATAAATGCCGGCAGTCACAAAAGAACACGGTTAAACAAAGAAATTAAATAGGGCCAGCATTCGGGGACTGTTAAGTGCCTCGTTTTTATGGCACCATTGCAATATTCCACCAAAAATGCAGCATTTGAATCTTATGGCATTATAACACAAGTCAAATTTACAATCCTCAAAGTAACCTTTTGTACAGCTATCTCATCTAAATGCCTCTCATTGAAAAAGTTCACAAGATTTGAATTTTATCGTACAAAAACACGAGTCAACAAAGAGTATTAAACTTAGAAATGTGACCCTCTTTATAGCTACTCCGGCAAAATGCCTCTTGCTGCACAAGCCCTAGGAACACCTACCCCATCCAAAACATCTTTGGTCATTGGTTAAAACAGAATTGTCTTATAAAAACGTGCCCAATTTTTAAAATCAAGAGTGGCAGAGAGTGGATTTGAAACTATCATCATAAAGCAGAAGAGAGCTCTGTCAAACCAGAAATAATCTCCTGTGCTGGATAATTAACACTTCCCAGGGTGGTGAGTCATGTAAAGACCAAAGGAACTTGTCATGTAATACACCATTCACAGAAAGGCTCTTCCTGATTTTCCGCACCACACAACAAATCTCTGACCACCACAGCAAACTAACAAAAGAATATTTGCCAGCAGCAGAGAACCTAACGTCAAAAAACTACAAACAAAATTAGTTGACCTGATCTGTTAAAAAAACAAGGCAACTGCGAACTGGCAGAGCAAGTAATCGTAACGTAAGTCGAGGCGGGTGGGAACGTAATCTTTGATGGTTTTGTAGCTTCTTAGCACAGACAATGAAGTTTGGTTGATTGGCAGCTTGGGATTTCTGTTTCAGGACTAAAGCAATGCTGACCTCGTCAATGTCAAGTCTTCCCACTCAGAGCTCACTTCCAACTAACTTAGACTTAAGTCGTGTATCATATTCCTGCGCTCGTCTGTTTAAACACAACAGAAAAAATGTAGAGGTATATAATAAGTTATAATGTTTGGAAAGGTCATTAAAAAGTTAAGGTAAGGTATGATGTTAGGTAAGGCAGTTACAGCTGAACAGAACACCAGCAGCAGTTCAGAGGTTCTTAATAATATGAGCTACATAAATACTGAGATAAACACTGAATAACTGGACTAGTTAATCAGAATGGCTGAATTCTGAGCAGTTATGTAGTGCCTCCCGTAGTCCTCCTAAATGCTATCGTAAACGTAACCATAACGATCACCAATATCAATACTGTCATCATCAGTTACTTTCTCAGAGTGAAATCATCATCATCATCATCATCATCATCATCGTCGTCGTCGTCGTTATCATCATCACCAATACTGCAATTCACTGGGTGAAGTGCATCACCCAGATTTGATTCTAAAGAATAAACGAATATACATCATCATCATTATCACATCCTCTTCTTCTATGCAATCAAACACTTAATATTACGCTGTTTAACACTTTAACGATGAGAGTGTACTAAAAGCATCTGGGAAAACAATACAGCTCGTTGCTAAAGTGTTAAGTAACTCTCATATGCACTGCCTATGCTACGTTAAGCAGTCTTTCAGTTCATTACAAATAAAAAGTTCATCAAAAAGAAAAGAGCTCAGATAATACAATAGTAAGCTCCCTCACACATCACGGGTGAGATCCCATGAGTACCATATTCCAACTCCTCCTCCTCATCATCATCTTCATCACCATCCCGTTGGTTCATTATGATCCTCTGATGGGTTTCTCCTGAGGTGGTACCATAAAGAATCTATTACCATTTATCATTCTTCTCTTCATTCTCCTCGTCCTCTTGCTTCTCTTCATCCCCATCCTGCTGTTCCTCTACATTCTCCTCTTCTACCTATCATCATCGTCATCCTCTTCATTCTCCTTGTGCTGCCCTCGCTGTTACCTCGTTAGGTCTTCAATGTCGACGAGCATTGAGTCCTGTGCCATGTGAAGATCATCCCTTTCAACCAACAGCTCCATCAGCTCAACGTTGAATGCTGCAGACACACAAACAATGCAACGTCCATTTAAAAACATTAATTAATCATTCCGCACTTCCACACATCAACTCAAGCCCATCAAGCTTTCCCTGTTTTTTGTTCCTACCTCTTGGAACATAAACATACTGTTTCACTTGATTCTACACAGCATACAGTTTCAATCTACCTCAAGTTGTAGCTGTGCAGCGCTTCTCACAGTCTATAAAAGGTAAAATATCAAGTGTCCCTGTACACACATACATACAACTAACAACCATTTAATTAGTCACTGACTAATCTAACAGTGGCTAAGTGGGGTCTCTGAAAGGCTCTACATAAATATTCAGATATACACAAACATACATACATAATTAAACCATACAGAGAACCTTGTGACATAATGTACTCTCAAAGCATCCTAAACGCAGTTGCACCAGTTCACCAATCAATCAATCAATCAATCAATCAATCAATCAATCAATCAATCAATCAATCAATCAATCAACCAATCGATTGATCAGATTACTTAGGTAATTAAACAGATCACGTACATTCGATCTGTGCGTGCATGTCATTAACGACGACCTGGAGTTGACCGAGGTTCATTCGCTTCAGCATCTGTTTCGTCAGTCGCCCGGTCTTCCCATCTCCAAATCCGGGAATCCCGACCTAAAAAACCAAAGGCCAAACACTCCTCTGAAGACAATGCTCTCACCGGTCATCAGTCAAGCCACCATCATCACCACAGTCCGAGTCATCATCATCATTATCACATATCAGCATCATCATTATCATCACCACATTTGGCAGGTGCTTAAAAGGATCCAATAGTAAGCATCTAGATATATACATACATACTTACATAAAAACACCACCACTATTATATCCTCACCCCATAGTCATCAGCATCATCATCACCACCAAGGTCATCTTAATATTTTAATCATCGTCACCATCACAGTTACCATAATCGCTCTTGTTAGCTACACAGTTTCTTTCTCACCACAAACAGCAAACTCAGGTAAGCATTGATGCGTCCATGATCTAATGCCAGTGGCTTTGTTCCAGGACCTGACGCCACGCCATCCAGTCCGGGCATTCAGTGTAATTACAGTACATCATGCCACCCGTAGGTCGTAAACGTCACTTACGATATCCGCAATCGGTGACTTTCTCCGTGACTGCTTTTCCAGCTGGAGTTGCATGTGAGCCATCGGACGAACCTGGATAAGCCAACACAACGTTCGGTGAATGCCACTGGAAAAGTAATTTCACTTAGACGTAGTGTCATCTGATTATATCAACTACTGACGCCCAATGTATTACTATAATGGTGCTACAGAAGTTTCTCAATTAGAAAGAATCCACAAACATGGGTGATAACAGCAAAACAAACAGAACTTCGTCATACTGCAGTATACTTGGTAGCACGCTTGGTCTGAACACCAGTGATTGCAGGTTTGCATCTGCTGAGTGGACTCTGAGCAACATTCATTCATTCTGAAAATTTATATAGCGCCCCTTCAAGATACCTACTCAGTAGCACTCCCAGTCCAGCCACGGCTAAAACAGAAAGACTTAAGTGATTTATTAAACGCATGACAAGTTGCTTGCAAACATGAGCCTCTTTCATCAAGGAGAATTTGATACTGTTGTAAGCAGTTAGTAAGTCAACGATAGGTCTTGTGATGTATGGTCGCATAACCAGGACCTTGGAAATCATCCACTGCCAAAGCACAAGCTGAAAAGGACTAAAGGACATGGAGCCTTTACTTGTTTTCACTTTTAAACACAACTGATTTTTTCACAATGTTTTTGGCTTATGATTTCAACGATTTGGAATGCTGTTTTTTTCAGTTAACCAAGAGCCGATATCGCAAGCTTTATCACAGCATTATAGCAGCCTCTAGAATAGAAATCCAAGACAAATGCCACACCAAAATGGAATGCATGACAAGCGAAATAGATAACGCACAATGTTATTTATTTTCAAATTTAGATAATGCCAATTTCTGATGGCAAGCTATCACTTTATGGCTCTTAGCAATAACCAAAGAATAGAAATCAGAAAGAGCAAGCACCAGAATTGCCACCTTAGCAGCATTGGCCGAGTTGAACGAACAGTGTATTAAAGGGATATTTGTATAGGACCTCTTCAAGCACGTTCCTTACCAGTTGCAACTTATGTAACATAATGTTAAGCAGTAGAAAAAGGCATTTATACAGTGCCACTTTAGGGAAATGCTTCCAACAGCATTTCCATCACAACACCAATCTATCAATAAATTCTCAACCTTTAACAAAGATAGGTGGGGAAAGGTCAACAATTCGTGCCTAAATGCAGTGAAATGCAGTGCTGGCAACTGTAAATGTAAGAGAGTCATAGGAAATCCTTCAGCATTATTTTGTGCTTGTAAAGTGATAAATAAACTTCTCATTCAGAAGCATACATAAATACATGCATAGTGCATACACACATCTACGATTTCATGAATGGAACAAAACAGCATATCACAATAAGTGGGCGAACTGGCACCGTGGATCCATCTTAAACCTCTCCAAACCTAAGTAAATGCCGTAGAGAGAGCCTCAGGGATGGTAAAACCTGAAATAATTTTGCAGGATGGTTTGACCTATAAACCCTTTAAACAAGGCATTTTTCTAACCCTTTAAACAAGGCATTCCTCTAACCCTTTAAACAAGGCATCCCTCTAACCCTTTAAGCAAGGCATCCCTCTAACCCTTTAAACAAGGCATTCCTCTAACCCTTTAAACAAGGCATCCCTCTAACCCTTTAAGAAAGGCATCCCTCTAACCCTTTAAACAAGGCATTCCTCTAACCCTTTAAACAAGGCATTCCTCTAACCCTTTAAACAAGGCAATCCTCCATAGAGTGGCACCGAAACTCATGGATCTTTCGGCTAAGTGCACAGGCAACAACGGCAGTGCAACAGTTTTACACAAATTCCATCATTCATGCTGTCTTTCATTTCGTCCTATTGCATGCAAAAAAGCCAGCTCATGAATTATTCATGAACACGTCTGGCTAATAATGGTTCCACACACTTCTATCCTCTCAAAGGCGGCTGCCTGCACCGTCCCGTCCTCCCTCCCTCAGGAAAAAGGTGCAATGGACAGCTTGGAAAATAAGCAATGACGCCAGAAGATTTGCCAAGCATACTGTAGAGGCAAGCGCCGCGTCTCTCATCTGTCACCAACGGCGAGTCAATAACGACGACGTCAACATTCACGACACATCGAATTATATGCGCTCCTTCGTGAGGCAATCATTAAAGACGTCTGTCTGGACACGGACTGCTGTATCTAATAGCAGTGGACACATATTCAGCTGCGTCATATATACGAGTCATTTGGATAAATCTCTCGTTTACTGCCGCAGACACTCATAAATTCCTTTATTCTGACACGCTTCAACCATTGTTATTGTATCCTTGCTGGTCTTCTGCAGTTAAAGATGCACAAGATTCAGCAGTCTGTTACCAACTGCACTACACCCTCTGACTACTGGCCAATCTGCTTAAGTTCTCTCATATGCGATAATATAAGCTACATGCTCTATTGGTTCCTCTTAGAGAAGGCAATAAATAAGCAATGATGCCAGAAAATTTAAAGAATCTCCTGCAGGAATTGGCCTTGTTGGTTGGGACCGCATCAACATACATCTGGGAGCATATGTTCCAGTCTCAAGTCAACTCGTTTGGCGATTGTTGTGCTCTTCTGCTCGTGGAGATATGCAGGTGCACACTGCCGGGACTACTATGCATTCTCATGTTTTGGATCTTACTCTAGCCTGTTGTTGCATTTACCTCTGTTCTGTAAACACTGTCCAGCTGTCTTGTTTAGATCGGTCAGTCATGTGTTCAGCACCTAAATGTGGGGCACTTAAAATCCGTTATACTTAAGTGGCTATAAATCTCCTTGTCCCTCAGGCTAGGACTTCGATGGCTCAGCATCCTGCTTTTGCCATCCTTGGCCCTTCCTTATGGAATGACCTGCCCCCTCACTCCATAGCAAGATACTGTTTGGGATCTCCCCTCTTCTCTCTGCTGCTTGAAGACCTTCCTTTTCCCTCGTGGCTGTCATGCTGGGAGCTCTCTGAATAGTCTATGCTGTGAACGGTGCTTTATAAATAATCATATATGATATGATACATACACTCACAGCACACACACACATATACTCACACACGCACACAGAAAACTTATCGGATGTATATAGATGGCTTCATTTTACCTGCATTAACTACATGCTGCATGTACAATTGTACATACACATACACAGAATCACATACATCACAGAACCACATTATAAACACTTCATAATAGCCTGCATCGTTATCTGAGACAATACTACAGCTCAATAAAATTAATACAGTTAAAAACATCCATCCATACATACATGTCATCATCATCATCATCATCATCATCATCATCAGTTCCTGACGTCAGCCATTTGGCGGCGATGGGTACGAATAAATTATCTCCACTGTCCTCGGTCATTTGTCAAGTCTATTGCCCCCTTAGTGTTAGTCCAAGTGATGTTATGTCCTCAGTTATATACACATACATAAATAAACACACAGAAACAAACATGCATACATACGTACATGTACACAACATACACCTGAAGCCTAAATGCAACCATTCACTACCTGATCATACCTTTACCATCATAATTATCACCTGTCAATGCTCACCTGTGCCAGTGCTAATCGTGCTTCTGCCTGAAGTCTTGCCTGCCTCGTGAAGAAGTCGAACTCTTCCTTCGGCGCATCGGTCGTGCCAAGAGGCGTTGGTGCTGGGGGCGCCATCGTCCCTGACTGCAGAGAACTCTTGGATGACGTCAGACTGGTCGAAGATGACAGTGAATGAAGCACCTGAACGGACAAAGAACAGAACAGGAGCTATATAAATGTCAAGCCATAGATTCATTCATTTATTTCTTTAAATAGGTTTTGGCGCTATGAGATTCTTGAAAATGCGCTACATAAATACCTAGCTACAGTATATACATGTACATACATATAGAAGGGTATGGTACCTGTGACAGAGTCTGAAAGGCACCATATAAATGTCCATAAACACACATGCATGCAGACACTAGATATCTCACAAACTGCAGAAAGACACACAGATTGTCTAACTGACAGCCACTGTTGGAACACATCTGTAGGAAGGGAACCGGTCACCTGAAGTTGTGCCTAGGCTAAGAAAAATGAAATCACTAACACACTTCATACACACATGGTTGCTTATTGGGGTGAGCTCAACTTGCTCATCTGTAAAAACACTAGCCCAAAAGTCCTGGAGTCTACAAACTATTGGCTGGCATGACAACAGCACTCCAGAAACCACACATCCAACAGGACTGTTTTCAAATTCACATGATAAACTGGGATTCGTACCCTCGACAAAGACATAAAAGGCAAACGCATCAGCAGTCTGCCACCCAACAGAATGAAGAAAATTAATTCTTTCTTTGATAGAGTTATGAGCATTTGATATAATATTATGGTTGGCCAAACTCAAGGGTTGAATACTCAGTTGACTGATAATGAGATGGCTTAATGGCTAGCCATCACCTCTGCATCCAGGTTCACAACCTGTTTTTCATTAGCTGCCTAACAGTTTATAAGAGACTGCACTCAAAACAGCCGAACAACCTACACTCCTTGCTCACCCCTCACGCCAACACTCGATCAACGGATACACCGACTCTTCTGTGCCTTGCACTAATGGCGAAGGGCTCTCGGGTGTTCTCCATAGCTGGTCCAAAGCTTTGGAATTCACGACCCAGTTTTCTGCATTCTGTCAGTTTTCTAATGTCAGTCAGAACTAAACTTAACGCATCTGTTCAGCTTGGGGGTGATCCATAAAGAACGTCCGCAAAATATGACCTACTTTGGGCCCCTTCCCCTTGTCCGCATTTTACCTTACCCTCCCTCCCCTTTTGTCGACGTCCGCACGCCGAAGCCAATGAACGAAAAGACCAACATTGTGACTAACGTCATTAATAAGCTGCCAGTTCTGTCGTATTTAAAATCACCTTACTTAAAATGTCACCAAGTACATGTGCTATTTAAAACTGAAAAGTAAACCCAGTGTTTCAAAGTTCTAGTACACGGCATGAGGTTTTAGGCAATCATCTCACTGACCTTTTCGTCTCTCAGGATTAAGGATTATAGGATTAAAGGTTGAAACAAAGAGGTGCTTAAAAATCAATCAAATTTAGAAATTTAGATACGGACGTCCGAACTGGTCCTAACCCTCCGTCCCCCTTGTCCGCATTTGAATGACCCCTCACTCCCCCTCATTGCGGACGTTCTTTATGAATGACCCCTTGCTAACCTCCATAGCTTGACCTTTGGTTTCTCCGACTTATTGAATTTAAATCTGACTTCTCTAATGGACTATGAGTCACTATGACTAACTACTGGACTACTGTTTCACAAAATAACTGCAATTTTGGCCTATGTGGAGTTAAAGTTAACTAAGAAAAGACAGTTCATCATCCATAAGCTCAGATAACTAGATAAGTCACCACTGGTGGACCCTCAATCACTTGTAGAACCAAACCAATGAAGTCCTATCCAGAGTGTGAAACCGGTGCCATGTTCAGAGTTCCTTGTACTAATGCTGTGTTTGTGCCAATAGTCAGACTCTGACAGAGCCATCACTATCTTACCACATTCACTTTATCTTGCCACATCTAATCAGTGAATGTTCTCAGTTGAATTATAAGTGAACATTTCTACATCGCATCTTAACAACATCTCCAAGAGATTCTCTGTAGTAACTCTCGATGGAACTCTCTTCCTCAGTTGCTGAGCCTCTCTCTCCCTCACTACACCCACCATGCACAGTGCCATAACAATAATATCCACTTTATTGGAAGTCGATGAAGCTGATAACAAACGACCAGCCGATCCCAGTCAAACGGCTACGACAATATCAGGTAAATAACAGAACTTGCACCTAATCCCGATAAGCTCCAGCAACATCTCCAAATACCAATAACAGCATCCATAACGCCGCAACTACCCATCCCATCTAATATCAAGATGAAGCTCCTTTCGATTTGTAACCACGACAACCGCTTCTGAAGCACAACAGTAATCCATCAGCCACGCTTCAGTCAGTTGACGATCTTGTTTAACCAAACTCCGTTAGGATGAGCGGGATTATCTCGATTTCGTCCGGGGTGCGTGACCTGAATATTGGTCAAACATGCTCCCGCAGGAACACCGATTTTCCATATAACTTGGTCTTGTATCGATCTTGTCTCACGGAACGGATTCAGCAAGGATCGATAGGCACGGAGCAGTTTTGAAAATGCATTCGGGTTGGCCGAGCAAACAAAACCACTGCAAACCAGCGACGATATACGACCGCTGGGCAACCCGACATGCTTCGGATCGCTTAAAACAATTCGCCTACAACATTATTTATGTCGAAAACGTATATGTATTATCAGAAGGAGGCTTCTCTCGCTGTATGACTGAATTGACAATGTCATTTCTCAATACATCTATACGCGATAGTCTAGTGGTATCCTGCTGGACTGTCAATCCAGAGGTTGGTGGTTCACACCCACAACAGGGCAGAAAGATTCAAGATTTGAGGATAAGAATGAGAAGATGCTAGCACTACATACCCATCACTGCCTCTTTGGTTTAGCTCGTGAATAAGCTGGCGCCCTGCGCTTAGCTTTCAAATGGCATTTAGAAATTTGTTTACGATTACAATTACGATGGAAAGACTGCCCTTTTTTCTGTACAAGTCACCTAGTTTTGCATGCACAAAGCAGTCTTCTTGGACAGCAAAGGGACCCAGATTGCTAAAGCATTTGCCTTTCACCTCGGCATTTATGAGGATCCTCATAAGTTAAGTGACAACTGACAAGTCATTCTCAAGCAAAATAATAAATAACTACATGCTGTTCAGTTGTTGGTTTGCTGTTGTGGCACTTGTTTGGCATCTCTGGTCCTGCATTGAACTGGTTTAGTACTTATCTTATTCCACGCACTCAATCAGTGTATTTAAATGGTAATTATACATCCAGCGCTCTGTTGCCATGCGGTGTTTGACAGGGTTCTGTGCTTGGCCTTCCTTTGTTTACATAAATACACCACACCACTAGGAGCACTTCTCGACAATATACTCACTGGGCTGATGATACTCAAATCTATACTTCATTTGACAGTCTGTCATCTTACTCGTCTGTGCAGCTGTTGGCCGCTGCCTTTGCTGAGGTGCAGTCTCCAACGGTGGCAAATAAACTCCTCCTTAACCCAGTCTTTGCATTGGTGCAGGCAATTCAGTCTTTGATGGCTTAAGGAGGAGTTTATTTGCCACCGTCCGAGACTGCACCTCAGCAAAGGCAGCAGCCAACAGCTGCACAGACGAGTAAGA
This sequence comes from Allolobophora icterica, assembly GCA_963556255.1. NCBI lineage: Eukaryota > Metazoa > Annelida > Clitellata > Crassiclitellata > Lumbricidae > Allolobophora > Allolobophora icterica. The sequence goes on along the minus strand of OY744612.1, from coordinate 24,905,259 downwards.
TGACAGACTGTCAAATGAAGTATAGATTTGAGTATCATTGAGTATCAATTTTGATTGGGTTAAATCTTTGAAACTGAGTGATTCGATTGTTGAGCTGGCAAACGCTGCTGGTAACTTAGGCGTTGTTTTCAATTGTACCATGTCTCTCACTGACCAATTGAACAGTATTTGTAAGTACTCGTATATGTTCATTCGTGACATATGCTAAATTAGGCATTATGCCCATGTCTTCAAGGATATCTCTGAAAAATGCATCAATTTGGTTTCAAGTTGCCTACATTACTGTAAGTCGCTTCTTACTGGAATCAATAACTGAATATGCTGATGTTGCAGAGAATTCAGAACTCTTTGGCTAGAGCCATAACTAATATGTCAAAATATGAACATATACCCCTGCAGTGCCTGCACCAATGCAAAACTTTAACCTTTGCATTGGCTTCCTGTTCAGCATAGGATTGGTTTCAAACTGGGACTCATAGTTTATAGGCATCATGTGCCCATGTCTTCAAGGAGGCGCTTTATAAATTCTCAGATACCATACCATACCATACCATAAAAAACTCAGAACTCTGGTCAACCACAATACTTAAAATCAGTCTCATTATTCATGTTCAGTCTCATTATTCAACAAGGTCTCTGATTATCTTTCTCTGGATATACCAAAAACAAGAACAATTCTTGGTGAACAAGGTTTTCAGTTGCTGGATCTAGTATTTGGATCTCTCCCTGTGCCTGTCCGTTCTGCTCAATCGCTTATGTCATTTTGTTCTCGACTTAAGACTACTCAAATTGCATATCCACCATAGGCTGCCTCTCTGTCTAACAGACTGACCTTCTGGATACTGACCTGCGTGATTACAGGTTGGTTTTGGTGTGCCAATGGTTGATGCCTTGTGCATTAGACGTCGGCGCGATAGAAGTTACTGATTAATTAATTCAGCAAAAACATCCTAAAACACAAACAATGTCAATTCCACCAACGAATCAACGTATATGCCAACCTAGAATGCATGTTCCAGAGTGGCACATTTCAGTGTGCAGTAATAACCAATTTGTGCAGTACTAATAAACACAAGTGAACAAATGTATGAGTTTCTCTGCACTTTTGCACAATTCTGCCTAAAAAATATTCAACACACATTGCATCTTCGAGTCAGAATTTCATGATTTTTATCATGGAAAAACTCTAGTTGCCCCATTATTTACCTATTCCATTCTGACTCACAGTAACCATCAGAATTTTATACAGCTTTGTGATGTGGTTGTTTTAAAGCGGTTTTATATCAGGTGCGATTTGGTGGTTGTTTTATGTGGGCTTTGATGGAGAGTGATAGGAGAATTGTTTTCACAGGGTTTCTGTGAGGTACAATTGGCTAGGCTTTTGAGCTTTGTGATGGAATGTGACTTGAATGTTTTTATGGAGGTTTTGATGTATTGTAGTTCAACTGAAAGGGTCAAGTTTACACGGTTTTTGGTGGAGTGATAGAAGGGTTTTTGTAATGGGGTTTCTAATATATGATATTGTTGTTATTGGCTAGGTGTGCCCTGAAGCATGGTGGCCTCTTGTTACAGTACCTGGCTGTAAGACTTTTTGGATCGGCAGTCCTCCCTGGAAGAAGACGACGACAAAGACGTCCTCTCCACCATGGAACCGGTTTTTGCGGCACATTCGGCCTCAGCCGATGCCTCGTTGACGAAGCACATCTGAAGGTTCATGGCACTATGCAGTCGCATTTGGAGGCTGGGTTTTTTGAAAAGGCGATCAGAGGCACCTGCCCCAGTGGCGCCAAAGTGATCCTCGTCCAGTCCCATTGCCAGTTTCTGTCGAATCTTCTCACGGTCATTCCGTTGCGTCTTAAATTGCAGAAACAAGCAGATAAGAAGCAATTTGAATGAATTTGCTCAATCAATGATTCAATACACGTCTCTTATTGCACCCATAAAACCCACTGAAATAAAAGCAAACAAGCCTATTGTCAATAAGACGTCCCCATAAAAATAACCTTCCCATCATACGCTATAAAAATCCCATAAAACAAACCTCCTATCAGAAGAGATCCATAAAACGATTCTATTGCATCCCAAAGAGAAGAGAAGAGCAGTTCCTTAAGCAGCCATGGGTATGAAGTGTTAGTGGCTTTTTTGTCTGCCATATGATGGCGGGTGGCCAGTCCTCACCCTCGCTGTCTTATATTCCCACCAAAAGTATACGGTCAGTGTAGGCTGCTCATTACAGCCGAGTTGGCTAGGGGCTCAGATGGAACAGAAGCCTCAACTACAAATCCCCCTACTCATAACAGTGGAACTCAACGTTACAAAAGACCAATCGCTACCCATCAGACGACCCATAATATGCAACCAGCCAATCCCACCCCATCAGAAGCCCCCATAAAGACAAACAACCAATCGCACCCAATCACAAAGCGTCACAGCCCCCGGCGGTAGCTCTGACCCAGAAACCGACGGTAAATAATTGGACGGCCAAATTACGGGCGGCTTTATCGATCGCCAAGACAGTCGGAACGGACATTCATCGACCAACGCCAGAGGCCAAGAAGACTGCTTTCCCGATGAACACACACGCAGATCTCCCGTGGGATTAGCGCCGACACATAAAATAAGACCAAACGACCTAATAATTCGTTAAAAATTATGTATACTGGGAAACTTCGGCCCGAAATTAATCGCTTGTGCGCGTCTCAAATATGGCGCCCAGAGTTTAAATGAAGAGAGATGGCGCGCACCGAAAGTAGTCCCAAGAGAGCGCGCCTCATTACTCAATAAGTCCAATGGACGCTTAAAAACTGTAATTTTCATTTACATTTACTTTCAATGTTATCTATGCATAGCGGGCCTATGTAAAATGTATGTTATAATAATTGTTATCTAATATCTATGAAAGGTTAAATGTAATTCCAATTCCACTTATGTCTTCACTGTTAAACCTATGAATAATTTTCATTTTCATAATTTTAATTAATTTCTTTACTATTATTGCTTTACGGCTAAATGTATTTTATCTACGTATGGCTAAAATGTAATTACAATTTTATTAATGTTTCACTAGTGCCTTATCAACAGAGAGGTTGCTGCGAGTAGCCTAGGACAGGACAGGATGGAGAAGAATCGTCTACAATGCGACCAACCCTCGTATCGAGGACGGTTAAAGAGAGAGAGAGAGTGCCTATCTATGGGTAAAAGAACATGAACTCCGTTTAATTAATTTAGTCAATATCATATATTTTAAAATAATACGTAAGTTTGACTTAATATGCATTTTGCTATCTATACAGAGCTATTGCAGAATAACATGGCACCAATCCACAGCACCAATTAACTGCATATGGAGACGTTAGTAGGTCAATCTACATAGTTATGGAGGATGGTCTTCAACCGCTGATGGTTGGAAAACAGTATAGTAATGAAAGGCTTAAGTATTGCCAAGCTGCAAATCCTACAAGTGCCATGACTGAATGCTAGCGCTGGAGTGTGGCGCACACAGGTTCAATTTAGATCAAAATGGCACTGTGATGGGACACCGAACAAGTCTGACAGAATCAACTCCTTTAGTGACATATTTACATATGTTTGTGTGCATGTATGTGTGTACATATGTTTGTGTATGTGTATATGTATGTATACTATGTATGCATGTATGTATGTATGTATGCATTTGTATGTATGTATGTATGTATGAGTGTATGTGTGTATGTGCATTTGCATGTATGTGTGTATGCATTTGTGTGTATGTATGCATGTATGTATGTGTGTAAGTATGTATGTATGTATTTGTGTATGCATTTGTGTGTACCGGTATGTATACATGTATGTATGTGTGTATGTATGTATATGTGTACGTATGCATATATGTATATATGCATGTATGTAGGTGGACATTTATATATTGCATTTTACTATCTCTCAAAGCACAAAGACACAGCTACCTGACAGATCTCAAAGGCATGATTTAGACAAATGGTAAATCAATAGAAGCCTTATCCCTGGACACGAATGACGAACAAAAATATCAGAAAAAAGGGAAATACGAGCGGAATAAATTGTTGCGTTCTTCCGCTACCACCGGAGAGATGATGTTCACGGTTCTGGAACGCTGAAGCGAATTCAGTAGCAGTACAAGGACAAGCACTCAGACGAAACATAAAATGAGAGGAGCTAAAAAAGCGAATACAACTCACAAAGAATTGATCTCCGGGGTTTGCTGTATGTGCTGTGAATGCGGCAGATGGAGTCGCAGTACCAGCTCATAAAGACGGCCGATCGAATAGCAGTACCAAGAAACACACGCATACACACACACACACACACACACACACACACACACACACACACACACACACACACACACACACACACACACACACACACACACACACACACACACACACACACACACACACACACACACACACACACACACACACACACACACACACACACACACACACACACACACACACACACACACACACACACACACACACACACACACACACACACACACACACACACACACACACACACACACACACACACACACACACACACACACACACACACACACACACACACACACACACACACACACACACACACACACACACACACACACACACACACACACACACACACACACACGGCTACTCGAAATTCTAGCCGGTGGAAAACTACTGCACTGGGTGGGATAAGATTCACTGGTAAACTTTACATTCCACTTGTTCATGGTCCTTCCTAACATGGTCTAAGACGGTACAGTCTTAAAAGATATATGGTCCTAACAATCAAGGTCTCAAAAGCCAGAGTCCAAAACCAATGGTCTTTTAAGGCGTGGACCTGAAAGGCATGCTCCGAAAAGGAATGGTCTTTAAAGGCATTCCTGATCCTCAAAGTTATAACCGATACAGTTCTATGAAGCAAGGTCCAAAAAGGAATGGTTCTGCCAGGTCTTCACGACATGGTCGTGAAATATTATAGTCCTAAAGGATGGTCGTCAAAAGCATTACCGAAATGTCGGTAGGAGGCAAGGTTTTAAAAGAACTTGTCTAAAAAGGATTGGTCCTGAAAGGAATAGTTTTGACAGGCGTGGTTTCAAAACAAAAGGTTTTGAACAGCATTGTCCTAAAGGCGGTAGTGCTAGTTGCAGGTTTATTATCATGCTGACAGGACAATGTACGGTCTGTTTGATGATCTGTGTTGCTTAGCAACAAAGTGCGCACTTCCTGAATGTCCCTCTGGCAAACAGAATAGAAAAGGCTTCTTCAAGTCGACGCTCGAAGGCGGCCAAGAAACTACATCGGGACAACCGGTATTAAGAAACCCGGAAACTAACTTTAACCTCTGGCCAACCAGCCCATTAACCCTTTCGACCGATTAATACCGAGGCGAGAATCCTTCCTGCAAGATCCTGATCTGCAGAACAACTGCATTTGCATGGCCGCACCGCATCCCGCGTTCCGACGAGAAACGTCAACCGCGGCTGAGCGACCCGCCGCCGCACGCGGCGCGTTTCAAATTCACGCCGAGCGGACGATTTCATCAATGCTTAAACAGGGCCGCTCGCCAGCGTAAAGCCCGAGAGGACGCAATTAGATCGGAAGGAGAAAAACGCCGATGCCGTATATTTTCCGACTAACCAGAGTCGCCCGAACGTCGCAGGTGAGCACGTTCATTTGCATTCGATACACGCGCGCCGCAGGAACATGAATGACAGCCCCGGAATGGCAAAGCCGACTTTTCGTTCACGGAATTAGAAAACACTGGGAGTCCCTCCCATCCGACCACCCCGCCTACGGGAAGAGGGAGTACTTGCATACTGAAAGTATTATCCAAATTACGCCGACACTGCAGAGAGGAATTAATCGGAATGAACCGCACTGCTGGAGAAAGGGGTTGTCGGTCCATCTGATTTAATTGCGTCCACCACAGCTCTATTGTTGAAATGTCCAAACAATTCCGACCGAATTCGTTGTCACTGATTGAGGTATTATCACAGTATAAATAATTACACAGTACGTCGACTCCCGCCCGATGCTGCAGTCAGAATGTGTGACCGACCGCCATTTTGAAACTGAGTCGCTTACATGCCAATACACCGGAACCCATAACATCAAATATTTTTAAACGTTACAACAACATTGAGGACTACACGCCGACACACCGGAATCCATCACATAAAATATTTTTTAAACGTTACAACAACATTGAGGACTTCATTAGAATCACCAATATTATTTTTAACGTTTATGTCAGCTTAAATCTATAATTCAAAAGCTCAGTTTCAAAATGGCGTCACCCCAAAAACAAGCAGCGATGGGAGTCGACGTACTGTGTAATTATTTATACTGTGGTATTATAAGGCAATCACGAATTTATCTGGTTCCTCTATCAACAATTCTCAGTGGTGGTGTAATTGTAATAAATTAAAATTTCCCGAAGCGTCAATTAAACTCTAAGCGCAGGCATCAGCTGAGTTATAAGCACTGTGTCGAGTCACAGCAGAGATATTTCAAGTACTTAGGTTGCAAGTACAAGTACTTAGGTCTGAAGTACAAGTACTTAGGTTTCGAGTACAAGTACAAGTACTTAGGTCTCAAGTACAAGTACTTAGGTCTCGAATAAAAGTACTTAGGTGTGCATATGGCTACTGCAAGAATGAGATATTAATTTCTTTAACAAAGCAATGGTGTATTTGCCACATGGACTCATTTAGAATTGCTTTTGAGAAACATAAGTCATGAGAGCATCTTGTCACTCAAATTCGATCAAGGCGGTTTTAATACCCTGAATGCTCTAAACGCTGGTTCATACAATCTGTCAAGAACTGTTCTGTTGCATTTCCAGAAGTCCAAAAAATCGCCTACATCAAAGTCACTGTGGCTCTTGATATTAAAATATGTTGTCACTTGAGAAATAGAGGGACGACTGCTGAACATGGCAGAGAGAAATAGAGGGACGAATGGTGAACATGGCAGAGAGAAATAGAGGGACGAATGGTGAACATGGCAGAGAGAAATAGAGGGACGAATGGTGAACATGGCAGAGAGAAATAGAGGGACGAATGGTGAACATGGCAGAGAGAAATAGAGTGACAAATGGTGAACACGGCAGATAGAAATAGAGTGACAAATGGTGAACATGGCAGAGAGAAATAGAGGGATGAATGGCAAACATGGCAGACAGTAATAGAAGGACAACTGATGAACATGGCAGAGAGAAATAAAGGGACGACTGGTGAACATGGCAGACAGTTATAGAGAGACGACTGACGAACATGGCAGACAGAAATAGAGGGACAAATGGTGAACATGGCAGAGAGAAATAGAGTGACAAATGGTGAACATAGCAGAGAGAAATAAAGGGACGACTGGTGAACATGGCAGAGGGAAATAGAGGGACCACTGGCAAACATGGGATAGAAATAGAGGGATGAATGGTGAACATGGCAGACAGTAATACAGAGATGACTGGTGAACATGGCAGACAGTAATACAGAGTTGACTGGTGAACATGGCAGACAGTAATACAGAGATGACTGGTGAACATGGCAGACAGTAATAGAGGGATGCCTGGTGAACATGGCAGAGAGAAATAGAGGGACGAATGGTGAACGTGTCAGAGAGAAATATATAGTGATGAATGGTGAACAATGGCAGAGAGAAATATAGGGACGAATTGTGAACATGGCAGAGAGAAATAGTGGGGTGGAATGGTGAGCAATGTTCAAGATGGGGTCCATCTTAACACCAGTATCCACAAGAAGTGGCGCTATATAAATATACGAATGAATGAATGAATGAAAAAGACTATAAGGAAAAGGTAACTGACCAGTAACGTATCCGAGTGCCTGTAAAAACCGCCCTTTGTTTCCAAGTACTTAGGTTTCAAGTACGAGTACAAGTCCTTTGGTCTCAAGTACTTAAAAACCGTACCCACGTTGTACTCGAGTACAAGTACCGAGAACTACATCTCAGAGTCAGAGTGATTGTCCAGAAATACCGTAGGAAGAACAAGGTCCAGGCTGATACTGACATGCATGCGCTTCAACCAAACCATCCAACAACCTTTACCTATGGGTTAGCTAACAGAGTAAAATACAGGATTTCAAGTGCATAGGTTAAAGGTCAATCAGTGCTTCATAGGTAAGGCCAAGATGAATGATGATGTAATGTAACTGAACATCTGCATAGTAGCCATATGTGACGTTGATAAGAGCAACTAAAGGACTGGATGAAAATACATGTATCACATGAAATCAACACTACACATAATTTACCTATATATACACATGGCTCTCCATACTGAATATGAATAATTTCACTTCTGTTCAAAGCACTAATAAATCTAGCAATACAACATGCTATCCATATAATACATTGCAACAGTAGACAGAGATATGTACCTGTGATAGTTGTTCTTTTTCGATGGCTCTTTGAAGCTGCTCCTCGAGATAATCCCAATTCATGTACGGCAGCGTCATCTCAATATTGTAAACGTCAAAATCTCCTCCGCAATCCTCCGGAGTCTTCCGAACTGAATGTCCTTCTTTCCCCATCGAATCTGCAAAAGTTCCACTTCCACAAGCCGGTTCATCCACCACGAACGCCCTCGCAACCTTCGCAACGGACGACGAGTGTGTTCCCATCTCGAAAAGGGATGTGGTCATCTGTTCATCCGACGACACCGACAGGTCGGATACCTCTGGAAAGAGGTCGGCATTGTCAGTGACTGACTGGCTATCGTCACTTGGCGTTCCGGTGCCGCTCTGTGCGGAAATCCCAGACTCCGCACAGTCAGAAAAATCTGACGAGCACCGTAGGTTTTGTTGAGATGTTTTAGTCGGCATTTCTGCGTTTCGAAGAGCAACTTCTGGAGGACTCATTACGTCATGAAGTAAGCACGCTCTTGCGAAGCGACCCGAAAGCGATCCGCTACGACGAGCCAATGCCCGGTCCGACAAACAGACGTCATCGTAGGCGACGTCAACATCAACAAATCCACCGGCTGTTCCGGTTGTGAAGTTGTTTACAGTTTCGTTGAAGCAGAACTCATTTTCCTCATTTCGGGAAGACGCGACATTTCGCACAAGTCTGGGGTCCGTCGAACCAACATCCGTCTGCTTTAGAGTCGAAGTGTTGTCAGCAATTCCAGCATGGTCCAGCGTTGTATCAACACGACTCAGTCGTTCTGGGTCCGACGCATTCCGCAGTGGAGACGGCGACAGAGGGTTTGCTTTGGGAACGCTTGATACCCTGGTTTCACCAGACGGCAGTACCATGTTTGCTAGAAGTCGAGACACTTTGAACTATGTGAAGACGTAGAACAGTAGTGTCAGTGGTCAAAGTCATCCTACAGTGGATGACTAAGTTTTTGAGAGAACTCGTTCAATAGTAATACCAAAGCCTGGTCTGCCTCAATGCCAGACCTTGCAATTCAAACCTGTTTGCGTGATTTGAAAGAATCCTTCTACTTCATTTTCCGGTAAGAGAGAAATTCCAATTTCCTGCAAACAGAGAAATCTTTATAGGACAGTAGATAACTTATCAGTAACAACACAACTGATGAAATAAAAACTTTGTGAGCTTACTAAACAGAAGAATCTGATGTGTCAGAGAATTTGGGGTTGTATCAAGTTACCCACCAAGGTATGGGTTTTGTCATGTCAGAACTTGCTCCAGTCAGCTTATCACTGCTTTTTCAGAGGCTACGAAACAAAGCAGTACAAACCAATACAGTACAACCTTCACAAGAGGTTCTCAGCCTTCTTAAATTGCCTCTTTCCAGTCAGCCTTTAAAAACCATTCTGTTCGATTGTTGTTCGGTGTTGTGGGGTCAGTAGTACCCTTGAAGAGTTTCCCTTGAAGAGGAATTACACGTGATGATGATGAGGAGGCGTTGCGGTATCTTCTGTGCATTGTAACCAGAGGGTTGCAGGTTCGAATCTACCTCAAGCCACTGCATAACGACCTTGGACAAGCTACTCACCCACGATTGTCCAGCGCTCGTGAATAGGCTGGTGCCCTGCGCTTCACCTTCGAGTGGCACTTTAGAAGTTTGGAGATTGCGATTACAATTACATTTACACAAATTTGTGATTACAATTACAGTTACAATACAAAACTATGATCTTTCACCTGACTCATAGCCATATAAAGCGGTCTTCTATTTATAACAGTTTAACAGGAGCTATATAAATTCTCGCTTGAAATTACAGCTGCTGGACGAAACACTCAATCTGCATCAACAACAGATAACAAGCCCAAAAATCATCTCTCGTAGACCAGATATTAGCGTCTGCAGGTCTGTCCTGAGTGTGCACACTCATCGTTGCCCACTGCCAGACAACCAGACAACCCTGTCTGGTCCCCATAAAGGCCACCATACACACTGGCCGCCGACAACTAGGAAGGCGCCTGGCAGAACTGCAATTTCTTCACCCCCTCATCAGAATTAATATCACACGGATTCTACAGGCGTTTATTGGTTTATATGCCCATTTTAGGGTGACAGTTTTATTAAAGGATGAACCATAAATGGCTGCTTCGGCAGCATTCCATGGCAGGGCGCAATTTGTAGAGGGATAAGCGAGCAAACGTCCCCATAGTTCAGACCACGTCACTCCCACTCCGATTCATTTCCCCGCTCATTTAGATGTCCCCCTTTTCGTCTAACCAAATATTGCACAATGTAGCTGCCCCAGAATAGTAAAAAAATGACTGAATTTGCTATATCTGTGGTTTACATAGTAAAAACTTGAAACATCTACAATACTAAGTGGAATTCTAAACAGAACTCGTTGAATCTGTAAACTTGGAAATGGCAAACTATTAAATAGTTAAAGCTGTACCTTTATGACTTAAAACTGGGCAGAAATTAGAGCAAAACTGGTTAAAATCATAGGCCTTTTAAAACTAGAAAATGACCAAAAATCATAGCAGTTAAAACGGATACAAACCAAAAATGAAAAAAATGTGTACTTTCGCATTTAGAAACCAGTTGAAAATCAACAGACCTGGTTAAGTTTGCGCTTATCAACTGTGCCAACGGCAAAATCACAGATCTATGCCATTTTGCTCTCAGATTTGCCACACGGAAATGACAGAGCAGCAAGGCAAGTCGGACTCTATGAGGAAAAGCAGACGACAAGAGGGGATGAAAAACGCAGGGCGCACTGCGGAAAGTTCGCCACCGTTATTGAGGTCAGAGAACTGGCCAGGGCGGAGAGGGGTAGGGAAGGAAGCGTACGGAAGGAAGAAGAATGACAGAAGCGGTTGGAAAGAAAACATGGAGCAGAAGGAGGACTGATGACGGGCTGCACGAAGAGTACCAAGAGGGAGGAAATGACGTGTAGATGAGAAATGGACAAGAAATAAACGTGGCAGAGGAAGATGACGAAGAGGTGAGGGGAGGAATGGAAACGGAAGGAAGAGGAGAAAACACTTGGTAAGCAAAGGAATATATGAACCAGAGGAACAGGACGAGGAGGAAGACTGGATGAGGAGAGGAATAGGGATGCATGAAGATGGCGGAAGAGGAAGACTGGATCACAGGAGGAATAGGAAAGAGAGAAAAGGGACGGAAGGAGGAGGAAGAAGAAGACTGGATGAGGAAAGGAACGGGGAGGGCAGAAAAAGGAGCAGAGAACGGAGGAATAAAAAGGAGGGGTGAGGAGAATAGTAGAATGAGGTTACCGAGAAGGCGGAGGAGGGAGAAGAGTAGGAGGAGGAGTAGGAGGAGGAGGACAGGACTGACCAACGGACAAAACACAAAACCGCCGGCAGTCGACCATCCATCACTGTTTTCATAGACAGACGAGTGTGCACGAAAGGCGGTGACTGGAGATCGCCAGACAGGATGCAGGAAAGGAGACGGGTGGGAAGGAGGTCCGGAAAAGGTAGTGAGGGAGGCAGGGAAAGAGGGAAGAAGGGACGGAGGCAGTCCGTGGGGAAAGCCAGACTCTGTAACACCCTGTTGATTCAGAGTCAATCAATAAGCAAGACGTGCACATCAGCCACAGGACCTACAGAGGGCGTGGATTAGAATCCCCATGAACGCAGCCACAACCACTTCCTAGTTTACAGTAGTGTGTAATCATTGCTGTAGTCATGAAGCTACACAAATACCTTTCCAGCCGTCGACGGACACGGCTGTAGTTTTATCGACCTACATACATGTAAATACTAGGCAGTCTGTAGCATTCCGCTACACGCCTGTAGTCATGGAACTACATAAAATGCCGCAATGGCCTCTAAAACACAAAAACTCATAGACATCTCCCACAGTTTCTTATCGTGCTGAAGTACAAGCAGGAATAGCACTGGCTCGAATAACCGAAATAACAATTGATCGAGAAGACCTGATCGAAATAAGAGGAATCGATCGTAAGCGGACAGGCGAGTAACCGGCACGACAAAAGCAGTCGACGTGGGCATGACAACTCGTGATGGGATGTCAACGACATTGACAAATTGATGACGGAATATTTGTAAAGCACCGTCACTGCCGGCTGACAAGCTGTCTGTCACGATGATCGAAATATTAAGAACTGCTGGAAATATTATGAACTGCTGGCATTAATTGTCTTGTCTCGTCTTGTCTTCAGCTGCCCTCGAGCCAAGGATTGGCCATACCACGGACAATTTTTTCTATCCTCCACTGTCTCTTGTCTCCCTCGACAACTGATCGAATTATAATTCAGTCCATGCCTTTATTTTATGTTATTATGTTGACATTAATTATGAATGATTTATTACAAATTCAATATTATCATTCTTCTGAATAATGAATTTACGGATTATTTGCTGTCACTGACTGACTGGACAAAACCTGTCCATGAAGGAACAGAAATTTGTCATGAACGATGAATTCATTCATAATTACAATGAATAATGAATTATCATGAATTGCTGAAAACTGCGCTGCTGAATGTTGATCTTAGACGCTGCTCCGTCGACTCCATGTTGATACAGATAACATACATACAATAGTTATTAATTAATTAATTATTACAAATAATAAACTCCAGCATACAACAGGCCTCATGGAAACATGTCGCACTTTAAGCACACTGTCCAGCGATCGAATCGCAATTCATCAAATGAAACCAACAACTGCTGTCCAGTCCTTAATGAACGTGTAACGCCGGACTGCGAGTGCTTCTGAGTGGACATCTTGCAAAGGTGCTATATCAATTTACTGAATGGCTCAAGTAGTAATGTAGGGTGAATGTTAAACATGGACGACAACCATACTCCATCAGATGAAACACTGGAGATCTCATAAACCAAGACAGCTGCCCGTTCTTATCCAGTCCCCAGGGCTGTGCGTTGCCTAGGCAACAGCAGATAACATTTCCGCGGCGGTGCTTATCTGTGGATGTCCAGTGCTTAAGCACCATCCGCCTCCTCCTCCTGCAGCTACTCCAGAATACTTGCCTCCACCGGTTCTCTGATATCATCTTCTGCTGCATGCAAGGATGGCTTACAAGAGGTTCATTAAGGTGGTTACCGAGACGTGTCCGTTGCTCTTCAGAAGTAATTGTTTTTATGCCTCTATTCAATAATGAGATCAGTCTAAGAATAGTATAACAGTAGCCTTGGCAATGCACATTCTTAGTCTTTAAATCCCCTGTACAAGGATGCGGTGTGTCTGCCTTATTGTGTAATAAACGAACATAATAATAATAATAATAACAATAATAAGTACAATCAAAGAAACATTGCCTATTTGATTCATTAATACTAGTTTCATAAAAAAAATTATTTTTGTGCTTCTGTTCAATAATAAACTGAACCTAAGAACAACATGCCTACTAATAATAAACAATACTGAACAATAATATAATATCGTCAGTGAAATATTGCTGTTTGAGACATTAATACTAGTCTCATAACAGTCTGTCTTTACTGAGGGACTATGCTTACCTTGGGTAAATAATAATAAATAAATATCACTTAAAAATAAAAAAATAATAATCCAAACATCAAACATCTGCAAAGACTAGTACTTGCAGAACATCACACTCCCTGTAATTTTTGTAATCCTCAGATCATATGTAGGCTACTCACGGTTGCCATTCCAGACATACCTGCCACTAATTAACAATTTTCTAAATCCCACGAGATTAATATCTAACTTTAAAAACACCACCACCAACAGTAAATGATGATAATTAATTAACAATTTTCTAAATCCCACGAGATTAATATCTAACTTTAAAAACACCACCACCAACAGTAAATGATGATAACTAAAAACAATAACACCTGACAGTGGCCATTCCAGAAGTTATTTGTCATCATTGGAAATTTCCCATAATAATATCCGAATAGCACCCAAAATAGCCAAGTCTTGGGAATTGGCTTATTCACAGGCACCAGTCAAGAAACAGATGGGTTGCCATTCCCGAAGTTACTTGTAATCATTGGAAATTTCCCTAAGGGCTAGCGTAATATCCTAGTCTCCCGATTTCTGCAGCAACCAAAATAGCCACGTCTTGGGATATGGCTTATTCACAGGCACCAGTCAAGAAACAGATGGGTTGCCATTCCCGAAGTTACTTGTAATCATTGGAAATTTCTCTAAGGGCTAGCGTAATATCCTAGTCTCCCGATTTCTGCAGCACCCAAAATAGCCAAGTCTTGGGATATGGCTTATTCACAGGCACCAGTCAAGAAACAGATGGGTTGCCATTCCCGAAGTTACTTGTAATCATTGGAAATTTCCCTAAGGGCTAGCATAATATCTTAGTCTCCCGATTTCTGCAGCACCCAAAATAGCCAAGTCTTGGGATATGGCTTATTCACAGGCACCAGTCAAGAAACAGATGGGTTGCCATTCCCGAAGTTACTTGTAATCATTGGAAATTTCCCTAAGGGCTAGCATAATATCTTAGTCTCCCGATTTCTGCAGCACCCAAAATAGCCAAGTCTTGGGAATTGGCTTATTCACAGGCACCAGTCAAGAAACAGATGGGTTGCCATTCCCGAAGTTACTTGTAATCATTGGAAATTTCCCTAAGGGCTAGCATAATATCCTAGTCTCCCGATTTCTGCAGCACCCAAAATAGCCACGTCTTCGGATATGGCTTATTCACAGGCACCCAGTAAAGAAACAGAAAGGTAGCTTTTGCAAAAATACTAATACATGAAGCAACAGTATTCTTGTTTTTCTCTTTCTTCAAAGTCTCAGCCCTTGGGCAGGGTCAAGCATCCAATAGCGCCACTCCTCTCGATGCTGGACTTCCTCCTTCAGTCTACCGTATCCATTCACCATCATTCAGTCCAGCACCATCCATCTAGGTCTTTCTTTCATCATGTTTCCTTCAATTTTTCCCTCAACGATAGTTCTCAGTAGGGAAATGCCTCTCACTATATATATGTGACCAATGCTCATTTTTTGTGGCTTGGGTCAGAGTTCATCATCCTCGTCCTTTGGAATGTACCAGTCACATTCATTTCTTCTTCTACTGCATAACTGTATCATGTAATACTTCAATAAATCAAGTAATAATAATAGTATTAGTAGTAAGTTGATACTTACCGCAGTTATATTCTATTGAATGACTTCCGTTGTTACCATGCTTTTCCCTTAGTCTTCCTTTCCTTTCCTCTAACCACGCCGTCCTCCTACGGAATTCCGACTCTTACGTCAGGCCAATCGACCGGACTTCTCCAGTTAATATCCACCAGTCTGGGCCAGAAACTGACAGATGGAAGGATGGATAAACGAGTGGAAGACCTTCAGCCTTAACCACCAACGGCCCATCTGGCTCGGTGCCCACAGCCTCAGCAGTCCGGCGGCAGCGGCGGTGCTAATGTCTACGGCGCAACAGGCCAGACAGACGCCGACCAATCAAACGTCGAAGGCCACGATCGCAGACCGAGCAGTGAGCAGCTATACACATTCATGCATTGGTGCATTCTATAGCGGCACCGAGTGTGCTCCGATATGGAACACTAGCCGAGCGTCTTTGAGTCACACGGGTTGGAGTAGTCTATACCAGCGGTTCCCAAACTTTTCTGGGCCGCGACCCACTTGTGAATATCTTGGCAGTCTCTGTACCCACTGTGTAAAATTAAGCTTTGTGTTCTAAAATTTGCTTCATAAATTGTTCTCGAAATGTGTGGATTTACGTACAGCGCTTTGAAATTTAAAGCATTAAAAGGAAATTTAGGTAAAAACAGTCTACAATTCATTGCAATCCAGCTAATTATAGCCCAATCATAGTCAAATGTTGCTGCTGCATAAAAATAAATGTTTCTCGGAAAAATTTGGCGACCCACTTGCCAAAGCTTGGCGACCCACTTTTGGGTCGCGACCCACAGTTTGGGAAACTCTGGTCTATACTGTTTGTGCTCCACAACTGCTAGGAACATGATTTCACGATCACTTACACTGCACAATGCAATGCAATACGATACAAAAACAAGTTGATAATGCACTCCTTACATGCTCAGAAGTGTCCACTAAAACCGGAAAACAGGAAATGTTAAGAAATGTAAAACACACTAGAAGCAGAGCCAAAGTCTCTGTTTAGACCAAAAGAGTATATGTTTAGAGCCAAAGTCTCAGTTGGAGAGTTGTGAACATAAGGAGGTAGAGCGTTTCAGATGGAGGGACCAGCAACCATGAATATACACCAGCCAGGGAACAAGACGTGTACCAGGAACAACATACTTTCCAGATGTTGATTAAATAGATGATCCGTCTTTAGCACAGCCAATTAGGGGTGTAACCATGGATGATAATTAAAAGTAGGAAGGCAGATGATTTGCTCGTGAATATGTATTCGACTGTACTAATAATTACTACAATACAATCCAATACAATACATTAATACTACCACAATACAATACACTGCTCACTATAATTACTTTTAATTAGCAACTTCTGTAGTGTCGGTCTCTTATTACTGCCAGAGTCTAATGCACAACACATCAACAGATGGCACACCAAACACAAGCAGCAATCAGGTCACCAACAATACTACCACAATAAATAAAATTGCTTATTAATACTATAACAATACAAAGCAACAGAATACACCATGTAATAAAAGAAAACAGTACACTGCTAGAGTTGTTGCCTACTGTGAACGGCATTTAAGAAGCTCACACGGTGGTAACGAGAGAGTTGCTGGCGTTCTGCCCCGCATGAGTCCGCCCCAGTAACGGCCGTCCTCTGTCGCTGATTTATCCCCCAAGCCAAGGCTCTCGCGGTCACCGCACGACGCGATGTGGCATGAAATTTGCCGGTGTGAAGACAATTCAGGACCGGGGCGAAAGCAATTCCCAAAAATATCCTGATTGGTTCACGTGATTGATGAAGTCTGATAGCCGTTTGCTGCCGCTTCGTTAGTCAAATATGTTTTATCTTAATTACAAATGCATAAATACGGACCACTTCGGCTTCTATTTTTCCATTTACTAAAACACTGTTTCCTATAGAAACTGGCAAAAATCGGCATGATCGAGTTGAACACTTCGCTTCGGTGTTCCCATGGGTATGAAAGAGTCATAGTGGCAAGCGTTTGGACTGTCAACCGAGAGGTGAGAGGTTCTAACCCAAACTTTGGCAGAAAGATTTCAGGATTTTTGTTCCACTATAGTTTGGTGCCGCTTGATCACACAATAAGTCTCCCTATATTTCTACTAAAATAGGGCATGAAGCCAACCACAGTCTAGTGGCAATAATGGGCACATTAGTATTCTGAAAATAGATTTCTATTTCCAAAATAGAAAAAACTATCTTATTTTTTATTTCAAAATACTTTTGAAAAGTATTTTGCCCATCACTGTCTAGTGGTTAACATTCTGCTTTTAACCGACTAGTCGGAGGTACAAATTCCAGATGAAGCAGAAAGCAGTTTTGAGATTTCTTTTCCATCTGTGCCCCTAATGAGCTCAGCTATACAATGAGTACATCGACTGTACACTGTTGATGAAATGGTGAAGGAGAGGGCCAGCCAACCACTCTTATATCTCAGAAACTCGAGACAAGTGTGTATAGGGTTTGAAACATAGCAAAGACATCTCAGTTTTGGGCCAGGCCAGAGTTGTCACCACACCATTCAACTGACCAGATGGCCGTAGCCCAGAGAAGGGCAGAAACGGTCAGTTGGTCAGTTGTCTGACCAGTTTGTGGGACAAGGACACAGTGTCATGTCCTTGAATACCAACTGCAGAGCATATCAGGCAGCCACATCAACAGTACGAATAAATAACCCCTTTCTGTAATGTAATGTAATTTAACTCAACATTTTGCCACCCATAAATCAATCCATTCAGCCCCTCCCAAATGACCCACCGGCCCGGACTCCCACCACCCCAGACTCAAAGCACTTCGAAAGAGATTGCCCACTCCACAAAGCGTGTATCAGTCTATTGAGGAATTATTGCAGGAAGCCCTGGCCTTCAAAGCACCGTCATTCCATAACCGGAGTCAGTCATTCCATAACTGGAGTCAGTCATTCCATAACTGGAATCGACATCTCAGGGAATCGTTTTCTGTGATCTGTAAACAAGTCTCGATCGTTTACAATCCTAAAAGCAGGACCTTGGCAGAGAGCGTAGACACAGCAATCCTTATCATGTCTGGGAGCCTGATATCTAATTGCATGTCATAATGAGGTCATCTCATTCTGAGGTGGTCTTATAATGAGGTTGCATTATAATAAGGTCCTGTTACAATGAGTTCGCATCATAATGAGGTCATGTTACAATGAGGTCATGCCATAATGAGGTCATGTCATAATAAAGTCCTGTAACAATGAGGTCATGTTATAAAGAGGTTATGTTATAACAAACACATGTTATACTAAGGTCTTGTTATAATGAGGTCATAACCTAATAAGGTCATATTATAATGAAGTTGCATTATAATGAGGTCATGTTAAAATGAGGTCATTGTAATGAGGTCATATTAAATGAGGTCGTGTTATTGCTGGGAACAGTTATTGAGGTCTATCATCAGACACTTCGTCTGTTTACCCACTGCATTACTGTCTAGCACTACTCTAAAGTAACTGCTCACTATATACACACCACTTTCAAATCCTTTGAGGACTGTCCTGAGACTGAATGATATTTCGGCCAAAGCGCAAACACGACAGCAACAATCCAACAACCGGACAACCTATGCAACAAACGGACAACCTATTCTGCCACGGGCAACAGCGACTGAGCACTGTCCTCAGGCAATTAGTCTAGAGCTATATAAGTGTCTGTTTGTCTCACGGGTTATGGTGAAGCACTAGGGCTAGAACTTTGGACTAAATCAACGAGATGATACCAAAGGATGGCAGCCTCAGTACCAACCGCATCCGACGGCTAAGAAAACAAAATGGCCTAATAAAAAGCTATTGGCTTTTGAGAGGATCAGATAAGGTGCTATATAAATGTCTCATAAGTCACAGAAAAAGTACACTGCAGAGTCATCGATAGATGGATAGAAGGAAGGAAGTAAGGAAGGAAGGAGAAAGTGAACGAAAATAAAATGGACGGCAGGGAAGGAGGGAGAAATTAAGGATCGAGGAAATGACGAATGAATGAAAGGATGGAAGGAAAAATTCACGAATGGCGAACTGATCTGAAAGCACGACTGGAGATCTGCTAGAAAATCATGAATTACTGGAATTGAATCTTCTAATTCTCCTCTTTCGGACCTCCTGAGAGGCCTGCCGTACTCTGCCCCATAAAATCTCCCATGGGTTTAACGATCCTCTCTTGGAAAAGCACATGAGAAAAAGGCCATCTCTGCTTTCGGTAAATAAACACCAAGAATACTTACCCACGACAAGAGTTTCAAAGACTGACAGAAGAGAACGGATATGGCAGCTTAAGATGGATGGATGGATGGATCGATAGATTGAAGGAATGATGAATGGATAGAAGAATGGATGGAACGATGATGGATGAAAAAGGACTGATTTCTGTAATGTACTGCAATGCAAATCTCCGTATAGTTGCTGAGCGCCACATAAAAGCCGCGTCATGCAAACCAGCTTACTCACCGGCGATGGATGGAAGAATGAATGGATGGGTGAATGGATGGCAGGATGCGAGTCACTTAAACGGCGCTATACAAGTGCTCTCTGATACATGGATGGGGGGGGGGGGTGTCAGAAGCAGTTACAGCGAGTGAATAATTATATGTGAACGAATTCCAGAGGCAGTTATCCTTTTACTCACCAGATACGAAGGCTGAGTAAGTCTAATGTTTGGGTCTTTAGTCAACGCCCACTAGCCCACTTACACTCTGCAGCCGCTGGTCCAAATTCCACCACTTTTTCGCTAAAACCTCTTCGCTTTAGAATAACTCTTCACTCGCTCGATCAAATCCACGTCTAGATTCAACTCGAACAACATAAACGATGATTCGAGCGTTGGAAATTGAGCATTCCATCAATCGAACTGAGGCAAACTTGCAATAAACTTCTGCCGTCTTCTATCTAAACTTCGGACCCGTTCAGCAGCAAACAGCAGCTTCTCTTCTATCGTCTGATGGATGTTTTGACGGGGACATCACTCACCACAGTCAATTAACCCTAGCCGAGGGATGTCACTTCTTTATTTATGGAACAAGCGCGATCGTCTTTAACCATTTTCAATGATATTCTGTGCATGTGTATATGCGTAATATTATATATATATATATATATATATATATATATATATATATTATATATATAAAAATAAAATATGTAAATGTATGTATGTAGAATACGAAGCGATTTCTGACAAAGCCAACTTGAAATTAAATACTATTATATATATATATGTATAATTCTAAAATATTCTAAATATTATATATATATATATATATATATATATATATATATATAGGCCTATATCCATAATATCGGCTGATGGATGCTTTAAAATACACGTGTCCTTACCGTGTCTATCGTAGTATCATACTTATTTTGGCCATTGTGTTTTGGACACATAGAAACTTTATCACCATGGGGGCGATCTTGTTTGACAGGTGGGGGACAATTTAGAACTGATCTGGTCAAAAAAGAGTTTTGAACTGATTTGGTCAATAAAGAGGTCGCGCTCACTGTTGACATTTTTTGGTGTTTCGTAAAATGTGAGGGAGGACAAATGTATGGTGTGTCCCCGCACTCTCAAAGGTGGGGGTCTTGTCCCCCTCGACCTCCCCCTCGGGATCGCCGCCCATGGACTTTATTAAGTTAACTTTTAAAATGCCAATAAGAGCTAGGCCAAACAATAGCCAAAAAATCAGGGCAGACAATATAATATGGTGCCTTATTCTATGGATATCACGGATGTTGCCGTGGGCAGACCTGCATATATAGAGTTACTGTGTTCGCTGAAGGACACATCAAAGTCAAACACAACACCCATACTGCGGATAACAGAAATACCTCTGTAATAATTATTACAAGAATAGTTTTGTTCAGTTGCTTGCAAGTGCCAAAAAAGCAGAAACTCTTCCCTCTCTCTCTATCTGCCTCTCTTTCTCTTTCTTTCTGTCTGTCTGTCTGTCTGTCTGTCTCTCTGTCAGTTTTGGGTGGCTTTAATTAAGAGCAATCCGTTTTCTGCTATCCAAAGGCTGAAATCGACGTGAGACAATAGACTAAGTAAGAGACTTGGATAAGGAGGAAGCATCGAAGGAAAGTTGAGTTGAGTGTTATCAGCGTTTACTGAGTCAAACCGCTTTGACTCAGTAAACATTTAGTGGAGTGGTGTACAAAGAGAAGTAGGCTAAGGGGCAAGAAGAGAGACTTGATGAACGTCGCAGACTGCATGCTCGGAGAAAGATATGATTCGAATCAGCTTAGGGCTAGACTAGGTAGCCTACACCAACCAGTGCTCAAGGCGATTGAATAAGACTTCAGCTGTCTGAAGGTGGCATTTAAGAAGGGCAAGTGCAGTTACTTTAACATTGTCCATAGCGCTGAAAATGTCAGTGTGGACAGAGAGAAGAGCAGTTTCGGTGGAGTGAAATTAGCGATATGCTGAGACTGGAAAGGGACAAGTAAGGATATCTATCTCTATAGCCATACCTATCTCTTTTCCGCAACTCTCTTCCTTCTCTCATCTCTCATCAATTCTCTCTGTCTCTCTGTCTGTCTGTCTGTCTCTGTTTCAGTTTGTTACTTATGCTTTAGATGTGCTGCACATTTATAGTTTCTTCCTGAATTTCTGATAAAAACCTAATGTACAAATCACATATATCATACATCAAAATATCTATTATATTACTCGCAGTGACTTGTAATCTATGTAACTGATTCTGATCTATTATATAAAACACGAGATTTTATTGCACCAATAATGCTATTTATACAAAGTCAATTAACCAGTCTCTGAATATAAACTGTTATGTTTTCGTAAACCACGCTATGGGCCTACTTCAGCATCTTAATGAAACTTAATACTGTAAGTATTTATAAACACATGTCATATGCAATGTGCTGATCTGAGTGACGTTATAATATGAATGTTCGGTTACAACTACAATAATATTGCAATTACATGTCTGCACACATAAACGCAGAAGTCGGCAAGCAAATGTAAAATATCATGCACGGTTCCCTTAATAGCCTAACAGCCTAGTAGGCCTATTATGTGCATACAGTGCACGGCTTCGACATAATTAGCGCATTAAATGGCACGCACGCATTGCGTAGCATGCAAGCAGAAAACCAATTAAATGACAAGCTAAAATCAATAATACTAAAAGGCTAAAATGAGATTTAATCGTAGGAATTTATGCATACTCTTCGTACAATGATCTTTGATATTTTGACAGAATGACTAGGATTTATTAAATTTTAAATTTTATGCAATCTTTAACTTTTTTAAATAATCAAATAGCCCAGACATCTTCTGAATGCATGTTTTGGTACTGGACAATTTTCACCAAAACTGCCAAACGAATCCTTACATGATTTTGTTTATACATCCTTCTTCTCAGTCAACTGTCAACCTGAAGATCAGCAACCATTCATCATCGCCTTCCTTGCAATACAATAACCGGAATCACCGGACTTCACTTACAGCATTGTGTCTGCGTCGCGTCCGCTTCAATTAGACGCCATACTCCCAAGCGTCCTTCGCGGGACTTGCTGCTGTCCAAGAAAAATTGCGCTGCTTCTTGCATCGTCCTCTCGTGCCGGACCTTGTACGACACGTGCTAGGAGACGCGAAGAAACGCCCGTCGCGTGCGTGCAGCGCTGTAGTCAGTCAACTCCCGCTTGGAACACGTCAGCCGCTATGTGACGCCATTATCGGCGAGCCTCTGTCCTAAAGAGAGTGATCTCCCCAGCTGTAGCGTTCGCTTCCCGCGCGTATCGTCGGACACCGATACAGTAGCAGCAATGATGGTGGCTCTAGTCCTGTTGGAAGTCCGCTTGTGTGCGGCCAGGCCTTGAGCCTCGGTTATAAGGCGTCCGGCGTGTGCGGGAGCAGCGGAGCTTCGCTAGCGATAGCATATAGCTAGTGACTGGCGGTTTCGCGCTGTAAAACGGATTTATGAACTCTAGTGAGGGATGTCACTTACAGTAGTTGATGTGCGCAAGTCACTCTTTGTGTCTCGCTGCTAGGCTGCGTGTCTGCCTGCCTGCCTTGCTGAGTTGCTGTCTGTATATATGTATATATATATATATATATATATACGCATGTTTATTTGTACACATGTATGTATGTATGAATGTATGTATGCATGTATATTTATTTATATGTATGCATGATGCAGTGCTTTTTTTCTGCCGGAACGCTCCGGAACTGCGTTCCGGGACCTTTTTTCAGCTATTAAAAATAATTTAGTTATTTTAATAAAAGAATGATTTATTATTATAATTTAATGTGACGTCAAAAATTTTCTTTGAGAGGGTCTCACCGAGACCTCTCCCCAAATCTCACTCTCCGTTAATTTTTTCTCGGATTCGTCCTCCATTCAGCCAATCAGCCCTTCCATTATTGTTCAGTTCCGGAATCTTTTTTTCTAGAAAAAAGCACTGTATACATGCATCCAGTTTTCTGTACCGACCCTACTGATCCTCGGCCCAGCCTGCTGTTCACTGGCGGTTTGTAGTATCTATGCATGTTTCCAAAATCATTTCTGTGCCAGAGTTGATCTTTCCATACCCTCATTTGCCAAATAAAGACCAAATTAGCTTTGGAAAAAATTGCTGCGTGTTCTACAATGTGTCACAGTCCACAATAATGTGAAACTGATGACAATACAATACAACTGTAATTTTACAAAGTTCAGAAGTGATCACTATGGAGCCGGGCAATAGCAAATATGAAGAACCGTAAATAGACCAGAAGCGGTCCTAAGTTTCCAGTTTAACATAACATAACATAACATAACATAACATAACATAACAAGAGTTTTAAGTGGTTCAGAAGACGTGTAGTCTGTGTTAGAACCACTGCAAATTTACCTCGAACTCTTAATAGCCCAATTTTCCTAGCTTCTTCTTAAAAGCTGTTATAGTGTCCACTGAGACAGTACTATCGTCCAAACCATTCCACAGGTCTACAACTCTTGCACTAAAGAATTTCTGCCCTAATGTTCCCTTCGGCCTCTTAAATAATTTATACCTGTGTCCCCGAGTTGCCTTGTTCGGTGCTAATTCAAAGAACCTCTCCCACTGCAGTGCTTCCTTTCCAGTGATAATCTTATAAGCTTCAATCAGATCTCCTCTGCTCCTCCCTTTCTCCAATGTTGTTAGTCCACACCTTTTCAACCTTTCTTCATAACTCAGATCCTTGTAGCCCCAAATCATTTTCGTAGCTCTTCTTTGTACTTTCTCCAGTTTTTCCATGTCCTGGATGCAGTATTCCAACTGTGGCCTAACCAGTGATTTGTACAACCTTATTATTATATCTTTGTCTCTGGTGACTATTGTCCTTTTTATCATACCTAAAGTTGAATTAGCCTTTTTTGCTGCTTCAGCACATTGCCTTGAAGGTTTTGCACTCTTGTGCATAATCACAGTTTAGAGCGACGGACAGTCTCGGTAGGACAGTTGCGAACATGAGGATGTAGACAGTTCCAGATACGATACCAGTAACCATAAATAAACGCCAAAGACAAGACGTGTACCAGGAACAACATACGTTCCAGCAGATGTTGATTGAAGAGAGGATCGGCCTTCATAAAAGAATCGAGTGTAGAGAACGAAGGTCAGGTGTGATATATCGTCTCGGTAAGAAAGTCCAACAGTCTTGCAGCGTAGTGCATTGTTCTAGCTATACAATACCGCATTTATAGTGCACTATTTACACACGTCTATTTTGACACTACACAGGTCTATTGTATATTACGTAGTTAGTCAGTAAGTAAGACAGGCTTAGCCAACGAGGGGCCAATGTTTGACCTATAAGTTCTTTGGTAAACTTCGGAAATAGTAGTTCTGTAACGAATTCAGATCATTCCCGGGTAAAGCCGGAAGGATTGAGTTGACTAGACATGTAGCACTAGGAGCTGTGTACTCTTAAAAGTGGGCTATCTTGTATGCTACCAGAATCCAGACTAATGTGGCTAGAACACTTCTGACATTTACTGCTAGGTGGTGTCAAAAACGCATTGTCGCCTGCTGTCAGACAGTTTGGCCAAGCAATTAAAAAAGGGATCAACAATGTCTGGTTACAGGCCACAGTTACTGCAGTTTACTTAATACCGAACATTGATGTACAATGAGCAATCTGGGTAACCTACATAACGGTTCCCTGTTACCATAAATACATTAGTTTTCAGATTGTAACGATAGCGCTTGAGACAAGATTAAATTCAAACAGATAACGCTTCAAACTATTCTGACGTTACATTGACGGAAGCCACATCAGATGAGGTTATCATACGAGCCGACGACGTCACTGCAATAGAGGATGACGTCGTCGTTTCGGGACACAAGTAGGTTGCCGCAACGTTCAGTGTGGTGATGACAAGACAACGAAGAGAGATGTCTGGACTTGTGCTGAATTTCTCCTCGAGTAGGCGTCGGACGAAGTCTTCCAGTCCTTTTCTCTTCGATTCGTCCACACGCAAGGTCAAACTGAATCGGCAGATCCGTCTGCGAATGCATAAACTTGTGCATATAGGTGTATGTATTTATGTGACTTAATTCATCGCCCTCACTCTGCTGCTTCTCTTCGTCTTCTTCGTTCATCTGACCGTTTGGACCTCCTCGTTCCCCGTGTTAGGACTACTCTGGCTCAATCTAGGTCTTTTGCCTCCATTGGCCCTGCTCCTTGGAATGAGCTTCCTCCGTTCGTTCGTTCGTTCGTTCGTTCTTCTATTCTCTCAGGTAACGTCACTTCTTTTACCTTTCTTAAGTTACCCTTTGCATGCCAGATATTTTTAGCTTTTGTTCTGGCCACGGCCAGATATTTTTACGAGTTCTGGTCTATTTCATTCCTTAACGGTAAAAACGTTATATCTCATCAAATACCGGAGATAGAGCAAAAGTGTAAATATGAAATTTGTTTAGAATTGAATTCTGAACAAATATTTTGCATGCATTTTTTGGCATGGGCTTGTTCTATTTAGGTGCGGTGGTCTTAAAAGGCGCTATAACAAAAATACATCAAAATCTCATTATGGTATATAATATAAGACTGCAAATAATGTTTATAATTTTTTTAAAGGTATTGTGGCTAAATACACCCTCCACCAGCACCAATCAACCTCAGCCTCGTTAGCAACCAGCCTCTTAGCAACCAGCCTTCTTAGCAAATATCCTACTTTGCAACCAGTTACACGGCCAGACTCAGCCTCTTTAGCAACCAGCCTATAAGAACAGGCCTCCTTAGCAACCAGACTCAAGGTCAGCCTCACTCTAGCAAAGAGTCTCCTTATCAACCAGTCTTAGCAACTGCATTCCTTAGCAACGGGCTCTCCTTAGCAACCAGCCTCAACATCAGTCTCAGCCTCATTAGCAACCAGCCTCCTATAAGAACAGGCCTCCTAAGCAACCAGACTCAAGGTCAGCCTCATTATAGTGAACAATCTCCTTAGCAACCAGCCTTTGCAACTGCCTTCCCTAGCAACGGGCTCTCCTTCGCAATTTGCCTCAAGATCAGTCTCAGCCTCATTAGCAACGAACCTCCTATAACAACAGGCCTACTTAGCAACCAGACTCAAGGTCAGCCTCACTCTCTAGCAAAGAGTCTCCTTAGCAACCAGCCTGTGCAACTGCCTTCCTTAGCAACAGGCTCTCCTTACCAACCCACCTTAATACCAGTCTCATTTTCTTTAACAACCACCCAAATAGCAACCAGCCTCCTTATCAACCGGACTCGAGGTCAGCCTCACTCTCTTTAGTAAACAATCTCCTTAGCAACCAGCCTTAGCAACCAGCCTTAGCAAATGCCAGCCTTAGCAACGGATTCTCCTTAGCAATCTGCTTCAAGATCAGTCTCAACCTCTTTAGCAAGCTTTAGGAACCACACTCATTGGCAACCGAATTCCTTAGCAACAGTACTCCTTAGCAACAATACTCCTTAGCAGCAGTACTCCTTATCAACAATTCTCCTTAGCAACCCGCCTCAAGAGCAGTCTCAGCCTCTTTAGCAAGCTTTAAGAATCACTCATTAGCAACCGCACCCCTTAGCAACAGTACTCCTTAGCAACAGTGCTCCTTAGTAACCACACTTCTTGGCACCCATTCTCCTTAGCAACCAGCCTTTGCCTCCTTAGCGCCCAACCAAAGCAACCAACTTTCGTAGCAACTAATCTTAGCAACCATTTTCCTTAACAACCATTTTCATTAGCAACCATTTTCCTTAGCAAACGCATTCCATACACCAATCTCCTTAGTAAGTAATATTCCTTAGCAAAATTCTTCTTAGCAACAATCTCCTTAGCAACTAAACTCCTTAGCAACTATTTTCCTTAGCAACCAGTCTCCTTAGCAACCGCGCTCTTTAGAATACAGTTGCTAAGATGATGGTTGCTAAGGAGTTCGCTTGCTAAGGAGTTCGGTTGCTAAGGAGTTCGGTTGCTAAGAAGTAGATGCTGAGGAGTCTGGTCGCTATGGAGGCTGGTTTCCAAAAAGTGCAGTTGATAAGAACACTTTAGGATGATGGTTGCTAAGGAGTACGGTTGCTAAGGAGTACGGTTGCTAAGGAGTGGTTAGTAAGGAGTGTGGTTGCCAAAGAGTGCAGTTGATAAGACCACTGGTTGCTAAGGAGTACGGTTGGTAGGAGCGCGGTTGCTAAGGAGTTCGGTTGCTAAGGAGTGGTTGCTAAGGAGTTCGGTTGCTAAGGAGTGGTTGCTAAGGAGTGTGGTTGCCAAAAAAGTGCAGTTGATAAGACCACTAGGTGCTAAGATGATGGTTGCTAAGGAGTACGGTTGCTAAGTAGTACGGTTGCTAAGGAGTTCGGTTGCCAAAGAGTGGTTGCTAAGGAGTGTAGTTGCCAAAGAGTGCAGTTAATAAGACCACTGGTTGCTAAGATGATGGTTGCCAAGGAGTACGGTTGCTAAGGAGTACGGTTGCTAAAGAGTTCGGTTGCTAAGGAATGGTTGCTAAGGAGTGTAGTTGCCAAAGAGTGCAGTTGATAAGAGAACTGGTTGCTGAGATGATGGTTGCTAAGGAGTACGGTTGCTAAGGCGTACGGTTGCAAAGGAGTTCGGTTGCTAAGGAGTGGTTGCTAAGGAGTGTAGCTGCCAAAGAGTGCAGTTGATGAGACCACTGGTTGCTAAGATGATGGTTGCTAAGGAGTACGGTTGCTAAGGAGTACGGTTGCTAAGGAGTTCGGTTGCTAAGGAGTTCGGATGCTAAGGAGTTCAGTTGCTAAGAAGTTGTTGCTAATCAGTTCAGTTGCCAAATAAGGCGTTTGATAAGGTTGTTTGATACATGATGGTTGCTATGGAAGTCGGTTGCTAAGGAGACTGGTTGCTAAGGAAACTGGTTGTGAAGGAGGACGGTAGGTATTGATGCTAAGGCTGGTTGCTAAGGATGCCGAGGCTGAGCTTGAGGGTGGTTGCAGAAGAGGTTGAGACCGACCTTTAGGCCTGTTGCCAAGAAGGTTGGTAGCTAAGAAGGTTGTTTGCTGAAAAACACGGTTGCTAAGGAAGCTAATTGCTAGAGAGGCTGGTAGCTAAGGATGGTTGCTAAAGAGGCTGGTTGCAAATGAGGCTGGTTGCTATAGAGGTCGAGTCTGACTTTGAAACTGGGTGCTAAAGAGGCCAAGACTGACGTTGCGGCTGCTTGCTACGAAGTTTGGTTGCTAAGGAGGATAGTAGCTAAGGTTAAATGCTATGGAGGTTGGTTGCTAAGTAGACTGGTTGCTTAGGAGGCTGAGCCTGATATTGAGGCTGGTTGCTAAGGAAGATTTACTTGTACTATGGTACGTAAGATATTCGTAGATGTGGCGGATACATTGAATACGGCGATAATAACCTTGGCGAGTAGCCGTGGGAAAATCCCCGACTTTGTGGTCTATTACCTCCCCAATCGTCCCACGTTTGTGAAAACCGACAATGGATAATTTACAGCCAATTAATTTACCTAATTAACGGTGATCTTATTTACACAGAAAGACCGCTGGTTTCCCACGGGCGTCTGCTTTAGTGAGCGCACCCATAATGTCGCAATTCTGCACCTCTGGCACGGAACGCAATGTTTAAAAATGTCGCAAATCTGCACCTCTGGCACGCAAAGGGTTAAAACTTGCTTTTCTCTCGGGGTCTTTCGCACTGGGAGCGCTTCTGAATGGCCCTCCCGCTAGAAGCGCTTTATAAATATCTGAATACAATACAATACAATATAATACTGGTTTGGATATGTATCCATCGGTAGCGCTTGTGTACGGAGCTTTACAAATATTCAACGTCAAATACGACGCTCCAATCTTGAAGCAAGCACATCCTATGCAGTAGGGATTTAGCCTATAACGCAAAAGTAGCCTATAAAGAAATATTTACAATTATTAGGCCTAATATTTGTTTGGCCTATGACATAAAAAAGGATGAATAAATGGTAATATTTGTTAATAATTTGTTATTCTGTTTTGTTATAGGCTAATTCACTACTGCGTACTAAAATAGGCTCATGATGTGCATGGTTCGAAATTGGGGCCTGACAGACGTTTACAAATCAGCCATCTTTTTCCTCGTTCGGTTGTCTGCCTCTATAGGCAGGTTCGTATGTCCAATGTCGCCATTCGTCGCGTTGTTTAGCCCTTTTCTTTAGTTCGCTGTAACCGTCCTTCATCATCCAATCCAATAGCATCACTCGAGCCTCGAGGTGCGTTTTCCTCTCGTTCTTTTCCCATCCATTCTTCCTTCGAGTATAGTTCTTAGCAGAAAATCTCCTCTCTTTATGTGGAACATCTATTTTCTCTCTTTATCATTATTCTGTACAGCAGTTATAAGTGAAAACAAATGTTGAAACAAGCCAAACATTAAAATCTACTCTAAAATACTAATTTCATCGTCATATTATTCATATCTCACTACATTTCATAATAGTTCAATGGAGCGATTCTGTGAGAAACTGCTAACTGCTTACCCAGTATCTGAAGTTCCCTTTGCAAAACCAAGGACTGTGATGCTCTTCAGGAAGAACGACAGAACTGTGTCTTGTATGACATCCGTCACCTTCATAAGGCATAAGGAGTCAATGAGAAGTCATTATGAGTTTGAAGCAATAAGAAGTCCCAAGAAATCGTAAGAAGTCATCAGAAATGATAAGAAGTTAGTAGAAGTGATAAATGATCCATCAAACAATATAATGCTTATCAGTGGTACATAAATCATTTTGTGTGAAAACCTCTTTCATATTAAATATGATCAGCACTAATCTTAAGATTAGTTTTACTTCGAAAAAGTTTAAATGGGTAAAGTTTTAAGATAATGTTTAGGCATACACCTGCATTTTGATTAATAATACAGACTTAAGATGGAAACCTATAAAATTAACTGTAGGTTCTAAAAATTGTAGAACTGACTTTAAACCAAACTATATTCACTCAGACAAAGGTAAAGCAGCATACGGTAAATCGTTCAGTTGTTAAGCGTCTCTAACTACATTAACGACATTGCAAACACAAGATAACATTAATATTAGCACTAACATGAGCAAATCATTAACCTATGAGGTTCTGCGCATGTCAACAGCCGCGTCGTTGCTGATACGTCTGCTGTGTCATTTCTATTTTGTCTAAATGCAAAATTTGCTCGATAATTTTTTTAATTGTTGGGATTTACTGTTGCGGATTATACTTGTCGGAATTATACCCTTCGTTTCTGCTGCGGATTCTTTTACATTCTTACGGCATGTATGTCTTTGAGTACTAGGCGGCCTATTATCTTGACCTAAGTGGCTGCATGAGGAGGGATGGGCTTCCTGTAGTACGATCGTCTTAGATCTACGGACCAGCCGTTATTAGCTGGTGGCGCATCGATTTACCGGTCCAAAGGCGACCTGTTCTCCGTGGATCCGGCGGCCCGAGGAACGACCGGACGCGAGTCATCCAACACCACTGGCGGCGATCTTGTTTGGCAGGTGGGGGGGGACACTTTTGAACTGATCTTCTCAAACAAGAGGTCAAAATTGTTTTTCTCACTCACGCGCGAAACATTTTTGGACCTGCTTTTGGTGTTTCTTCGAAATGTGGGGGGGGGGCAACTGCATGATGTTCCCCCACTGCTAACGGTGGGGGTCTTGTCCCCCTCGACCCCCGGATCGCCACCCATGTTAATCTCGCTCGCGAGGCGGTTATGTTACCGTGTGCTGCGGACGATGCTACCGCCGATCGTTACTGCGTATACCATGGGTGGCGAACCTTTCTAAAGGTGCGTGCCAAAATGCTGCTAAATCATTTTTTAAAATACCGTCGCGTGCCCCTCGGAATTTTGCAAGGTATGTAATTATTTTTCTCATATAGGTTTTAGTTAACAAAGCGTAACAAAACTGAATAAAAGACGTTATATGAAAGATCGTTTTGAATTGTGTTAATTAAAATTAAGTCCTTCCAAAAAGAAAATGTGGATTCGTACAGAGATTTTGTATTTCTAAGTTAAAAGTTTGGGGACGCTCTGCATTCCGCGTGCCCTAAAAATTTCAACGCGTGCCACTTTGGGCACGCGTGCCATAGGTTCGCCATCCCTGGCGTATACCATCGACGCTTGGTTTAGAAACTCTGATCATGACGTTATCTGTCAACTTTGTATAGAAATCCGTTGGTTGGACGGATCACTGTGGGTCACTGAGCTCACCGTTGATGTCTCTTCCAGGTTGCTGTGCATTGTCTTACTTACTGATTAAAGTATCATTAAACTTCCGATCTCAGAGACATTTAATTTCATATAGACCAGAGTAAAGAGCGCCGCTGATTAGGTTATGAAACATACAGTAGTACTTATGACACATATATTGTATACAATAACGGAGATCGAACAAACAAACTCAACAATCTAGGCCTACCATCCCGTTTCGTTTTGGAAGCTAACGAAATATCAATTTCGCATTTCACATTGAACCACAGAGATGCAGACAGGCGCTATACAAATTAGAGTTAGGATTAATTAAAATGAAAAGTTGTTCAGATATATGTTTTGATGTATACTAACGTTGCTTTTGAACCAATGTCCAAAGACCTCAGTCGCGTTCTGCGTGTAGTCGAAGCGCTGCAACTCCAGTTCTCCGTATATGTCTGTACGCATATATGGCAGTCAAATAATGTATCGAACAGTTTATTAACGCGCCGACAAATTCTAGTTGAGACAATATCATGTAATCCAAACTTAGACTAGCTTGCTGGTAGGCCATATCTACAGGGCAACAATCGAAGCTCGACGTCCGGTTGAGTAGCTTATGAAAGGCCCCTACTGGAGGGTTGTCCAATTTACAAATCAAGTTTTACAGGCGGTTTTCAATTTAAAAAAATGATATAACATACACAAACGCAGGATGGATCAAGGTAAGGTTTGTTGAAGAGGTGAAACTTAGTTTTGAATTGAGAGCCTGAGGAATGATAGACAGGCTTGAGATCTACGAGCGCAGAACACACATAGGACCTACGTGCCTTTATTTCCAGGAGATAATGATTGAAGACTCATAAGCGAATAGTTACGATGATACTCGTTTTCCTCTCTCCTCTTCTGTCTCTTCCATATACTCCTCCCTTTACTCCTCCTCTTCCTCTTCCTGCTCCTCCTCCTCCTCCCTGTCTCTATTCCTCCTCCTCTCTTCCTCTATCTAAACCTCCACTCTCTATGCTTCTCCTCATCTCCCTAATCCTCTCCCTTATTGTCCGTCTCCTCCCTCTCCTACTTCTGTTCGTGTCACAACCAGCATCCAATAACTCAAGTTTGTTTTAAGAATTCGATAGAGATATTTACTCACCGGTGGAGACGTCTGCATTGAAAAACAAAAGAACAAACTTTAAATAAGCGACTGAATAAATGAATGAATGAATGAACGAATGAATGAATGAATGATTAAACGAATGAATCAATCAGCGCATCAGATATAATATTCTTCTCGAATGATTTCTATAGGCTAGTGCCGTAAACCTAAAGCATCAATCTATCCACTATCCATCGGATAGCTGCTATCTGACCGCTAACGCATGTGAGTGCTTATTAAGCTATAGTACTCAATATAGTTGTCTCTTGAACGAGAATTTACATCCAAATGTTAACTAGACTACTCTTACGACACTGCAAAGAACGAGAACACTAGCCGCGGAGAACCCGTGAACTAGTCTACCTAACACGGCTGTCCAGTGTCCACAGTGTTTGATCCACAGTCACTGCCTATACTATCTTGTCTGTTCTCTGCCTCTATGTCTGTCTGTTCCGCCCCGCCCCATAGAGTATACTACCTTCTTACTCTCTGTTACACTATAGGTTGTGAGCAGCCAAGGTCTACGTATTGGGCTTTGATTAATAGGTCCTTAACTTTCGACTGCTGTCGTGGATCCCAAAAGTAGTGTTGCCATTCTTAGCTATAGAGGCTTTGGTCCTGTGACCTCTTCCTAGGCGATCCTGTCTTATAACGTCTGCCGTAGACTGATTCGCTACAGATAGGCATGGCTATTTATTTATTTATTTATTAAATTTGTAACGCGCTCAAGGTCAAACCGAAATGTGAATCTGAGGCGCGGATAGTCAGCCGCCAGGAGAAGATGTAGTTAGATATCCAAGTGCTTGAAAGCCAAGGAGAAATAGTGAGTTTTGAGCCGCTTTTTGAAGGAAGAAAGTGAATTTGAGCTACGAAGGCAGAGTGGCAGTCGAGTCCATTCCCTGGGGGCAGAGGCATGGAATGCACGCGAGCCCATGACTGTTCTGCATCGTGGCTCAGTCAAAAGACCAGTATTTGATGATCGCAGGCAACGAGGAGGAATGTAAGGAGTTAATAGTGATTGAAGGTAGGGAGGTGAGCTGGTGCTGAGGGCTATATATGTCAAACAGGCCAATTTAAATTTTATTCTGAACTCAACAGGAAGCCAGTGCAGCTGATGGAGTAGGACTGAGGAGGAGCTCGCTCGTAGTGGAACACGTAGCACAACGCGAGCTAAGGAGTTTTGGATGCGTTGCAGCCTGTTGAGTTCATGGTCTGAGAGACCAACAAAAACAGCGTTAGCGTAATCAAGGCGAGAAGAGACAAGAGAACAGGCTATGGTTTGCGACATATTCTTGGTGAGAGCCGACCTGATGTGTCGCATTGCCCTGATATGATAGAAACAAGATTTACAAAGGTTGGTTATGAGTGGTCGGAATGTGAGCTTGCTGTCTAGGGTTACACCAAGTGTTTTGACAGTGGCACAGCGGTGCCTGCAAGGTTGATGCTAGAAAGTGAAGGGAAAGAACGCAAGCGTTGGCGTGAACCGAACAAAATTGCCTCAGACTTGTCTGGGTTTATGGCCAAGCCATTGAAACAGAACCATGCATACAAAGATGAGAGGCACTCCTCAAGTTTTAGTTTACCAGACTAATTAGTGTGTGACAGAGCAATATGGAGCTGAGTGTCATCCGCATACTGTTGTAATTGGAGTCTAAAGTGATTAGCTATACGACTGATTGGGGAAGTAAAGATTGTAAATAATAAAGGGCCAAGGACAG
Source organism: Allolobophora icterica (assembly GCA_963556255.1). NCBI lineage: Eukaryota > Metazoa > Annelida > Clitellata > Crassiclitellata > Lumbricidae > Allolobophora > Allolobophora icterica. Next base: position 24,870,192 of record OY744612.1, on the reverse strand, counting down.
ATCCCTGTGGCACTCCAGCAGTACAAAAAGTGGGCTCAGATCGAGCGGTACCGATGCCAACCTGCTGATTCCGATCACACGGACTATGTGTATATGACAGTATATCACTATTTTAACGTCACCCGAGATACTCGAGGCGGTTATCTGTATCTAGGAGGCGCTCAGTGGCGGCCTATAGTAAGCTATGACAGTTTTGTGCTATAGGCAAGGACAAAAATGCCGCACCTTACTCGTAAATGTTGCCGCCATTTCTGAGTATTGCTATGCATAAGAGCACACTTATTCTTCTAAACTGCCGGAATTTGCCGCTACTTGAAAAATGCCGCTCTAAGCAGCCGCCTATTTCGCCTGTACCTAAAGCCGGCACTGGAGGCGCTTGCGAAGTTCTCGATAATCTACTTCAGATATTGGCTCTATACTTCCTTTTGACAGCACACCCTATGTTATCTCACAACTCCCTCGACTTCCGTAACGCATATGGGCTTACTCTACAGTGTAATACACCGCAACAGCTTACTTACTCACACACTTGCTTCCCTGCTTAGATCAGAGGTGAGATAAATCAATGGTCGCTTTAAGCGAAATCTACATAAGAAAAGCTAAATCAACATTTAATATGTCAACCAGTCAGTCAGATTAACCAAAGCCAAGCTATGGAGGTACGTCAATCAGTCAATCAGTCAGTCAGTCTGTCAATCTGTCAGTAAAATAAACCAAAGTCAAGCTATGCGGGGTAAGTCAGTCAATCAATCAATCAATCAATCAATCAATCAATCAATCAATCAATCAATCAATCAATCAGTCAGCCAGTCAGTCAATCTGTCAGTCAACGACACTGGACAAGGGCCAATTAGGCCATGGCGCCACATTTCATGTTTTAAAATAAGTATGCTTACCCAAGTTGGACTGGCATAGCCGAGACACCACTGTAAAAAAAATATACTGCTAAAATACATTAATAAAAAATACATATGTTCGCATGAACATGTGCACATATTTAAATTTAGGTATTATTACTGCTCTAATAGAAGAACATTTCAATGCACCGGAGAATAGTTGAAAGCAGATCAGAACAAAACAGCGGATGTCATTCAATCTCCTCTGCCTTAACCCTTCCAAAACTGAATTCATCATCCTAGGCCTTTCTGATCAAATCAAGAAAATCCCTGACCCTTCCATACACCTATCAACTAACTCGTCGTCTCTTACCTTCACCTCTGACTCCCCTGTACGCAATCTTGGTATTACTTTTG
>OY744612.1:24846439-24863939 GCA_963556255.1 Allolobophora icterica | reverse complement strand
TTTTGGAGGAGAAGAAAAAGGATAATCCGAAATACGGTGTTGTTTTTGTGACAAAGATTGTCGTAAAATTGTTGGTTGTTCTGCCAGAATTGGGAGCATTTCTTGGCGAAAATGCAGAAACCACAGTCGAGTGGGAGCATTGGGTGTGTTCCTGACTCAGAATCAGAGGACGATGAGGAAGAAGACACAGCTCAATGAACGTTGCCAACCCTTAACCATCCTTGGTTGCAACTTGCAAGCTGTGTCAGTGACTGACTGGTCACACTGGAGCTGGGGCACTGGTAGTTTTTTCGTTCTGCTGACTCACAATCACACACACCAACTATGATTATTCGAAGTTCAAGACCCCAAGTAGAAAAATAACTAGGCCTACATATCAGTACTATTTTGTTGCTAGTCAGCTATCTTTTACGGCTGATTGATCAATTGCCTATGACACTGGCATTTTCTTGCTTAAAAAGTTGATAAGTAAACAAATAATAAAATTCTAATTGCCAGTTTTCAATATTCGTTAAAATTCGTGAAATATTAAAATTCGTGAAATTCGTAAAATGCGTATTCTCGAACTATGGACTGGCTCATGATCGAATGACCTGACCTAATGACCCTGATAAGGGTCAGCCAGTCGGACTACGCAGTAGGTCCTACCTGATCCAAAATGCAGTAACAGTCGGAAGATCTCCTTGAAATGAAACTGAATTAAAATTCTCTGTACACGGAACTACGTACACATTTCAAGTCGACGAAATTTCGTTCTCTTCGAAACTTTATTATTCGTAGGCTTCAACTGTCCCAATTAAATTGTTTAGTAACTGGTACTTAATATTACTCTACGGCTTTCACACTGTAGTTACCTAAAGCTACACGTGTACTTCGGTATCAGCCCGTAATTATTTAGGCCGGTATTTAAAATATGGCAGGCCTATGCCAACCTAAGAAAATTAGCCACTAGTGTGCCTTGAACGGTCAGCGTCTTTTATGAAAGCACTCGATGTTTCGCTCAAACATCTGCATGTATTCCGAAAGCAGTTTAAGTTGTTCCTGACTGACTGTGATGCTCCACCAGTCCATTTATTATTAAACGATCTGCAATAGCAATAATAAGCTTATGTAACTCTGATCCAGGTCCCATGGCAGTCAGTTGTCCATTTGCACAAGCACTGGCAATTGTGAGCATACATCCTGTTTCAGAAAAACGCCGCTATCACATGGACTACAGTACGGAGCCCCCGAAGTGACATGTAAACGGGTGCTGCATATATCGTGCGTATGACTTACAGATCTCCCTCAGGGCTCGCAGTATACCCTTGTGATTAGTGTGCCGGGCTGTCAGTCGAGAGGTTTGGGATTCAAATCTTCCCAGAGCAGAGATATAATTATTTCGAGCTGTCTGTTCCACCTGTGTCGACTCGGCTACAAAATGAGTACACTGACCACACACTGTCGAGGGAAAAAGCAGGAAACGAAGGGGAAGATCGGCCGCCCACCCTTATGTGCCGAGGCTAAGGAAATAAAGTCGCTTACGCTTCATACCCATACCTGTCTCTTGAGAGTAACACAAATAACTGCTCTCGTTCTTCCTGTGTTCCTCCTCCTCCCCCTCCTCCTCCCCCTCCTCCTCCGCCTTCTCCTCCTTCTCCTCCTCGTTTTCTTCTACCCTCCTCTCCTTCTTCCCTCGAGATTATTCTGTTTGCGGCACCGGTTGTAGCAAGTCATTAAGGGTCACCGTTCTCCGAACAACTACATACTCTTAAAACTCATGAAACTATAGGATGATGCTTGGGCCTGACACCAAACACTCATGAGGAAGTACCAACATCCGGCATAGACTGCAGAATTTGTTCAGTTATGAGTGGGTAAATGAAACAGTAGGCATGCACGTTTTTCAAAGCAACCATATGACCTAAATCCTCTTAATTGTTTTATCGTGTCCGTTTGAACGGGCGCTATGCCAATTGGGGTCGCTGCTGGCTGCTTAGTTAATTGTTGAGTTAGTGGTTTCTTTGATTTATTGTTCAGTTGAGTCTAAGGTGACTGTTGATTGATGGGTTTAATAGAGTTAGCAATATACTGAGGTATGATGGTATAGGTTGGTATTCTGGGTCTGAAATGTCAGGCATGCAGTCTTAAACTGAACGTGCCATTCAACAGGAAGCCAGTAAAGTTCACAAACGCGATCTAATACACTTGATGAAGATGAAGATGTATGTTTTGAATCACTCGAAATTTTCAGACTAAAGTGGATAGACCATGCAACACCGCATCCCCAGTCCGGACAAGATGCGCATGAATTCAAGTCACATTGAGCGAGTTATGAATGGTGACACAAAGAGTGGCCTATGTATTGTGAAGATACTTAATATAGCGCCTTTAAAATCCACTGCAGACATGACGATTTAGAGGGTGCGTTTTTAGGTAGTTTCACAGTTTTCGATGAACAGGGTCAATTGCAGCAGTACGTATAGGATATATGCAGTGGAAGAGTCTTCTGTTTAAACTCTGATGGGAAATCTAATATCATCGTGGGACATTTCAGAAGGCCTGTATCCTGATATATAGGCGTGCTGCTGCAGATTAGACCCTCAACTCAGCACATAATTATAGGTTTACATATATGTCACAGCAAGTAAATTATATGCTCGCAATTAAATATTCATGGTATACGCACATTTACTTAAACATATATCTATGAATAAACAGAAATACAAAGTGCATCTGTACGTTTCAAGCTTAGTAAATAAAGTTAATGAGAGGTTTTATACCAGCATCAACATCTGTGAAGTCAAACTCTGATAACAAACCTCGCAATAGGACCATAGCCTCTATATATATATTCGGCGACCTATAACAGGGTATTAACAAGGATGCTTGTATAATATATCACAGGGCGTCGATGGTATTTTAGGGAAACTGAGGGCATTATTAGTCTGGCTACAGTTTCTCTATGCGCCTTAGTTGGTGCTGTTACATGATAATATCATGATTATATTATAATGATTACACCACTGAGCCGACAGCCTTGCAAGCCAGTGTTGATTACCACCCTTACATAAACAACTGGTTACTTTAGTAATGTATACTAAAACAAGATTATAAATACGCACTATAATTACTTTTCTAACATATTATTTTTAACTGTTTAGCAATTTCTATAGCGATGCAAGACACCAACCGGAGACGTGCAGAACCAAGCCACGAAATGCGACAAATATAAATATACACGTCTTTCTATAGCGACCGTATGTATGACCTAGAGTACCCTGCAATGAATTTGGTCGGGAGAGATCCTCCATCACAGCTGCCAGTTCGAATGGGTACCACCACCCATTTAGGGTCCTTAGATACGAATCTTTCACTAGTCAGGTCAACACCGGAAAGGCAGTCAGTCCACTGAGAGAGGCATCACTACCTTTCTATCACTCTAACTTAGTAAAATGAAAGATTAAGGTAAAGATAAAATAGGTAATGGTAACAAGCGTTGAACGCATCTCGCCAGGTAATCCTCGTGCAGATGCATGGTACAGAGGTCAAACGATCACTCGGCTGATGCGCAAACACGACCACAGTAACCCAGCGACAGGATACCTCTTCTGCCAAAAGTGCACAGCTGCTTCTGATGCTCGTACACCAAACACTGATCCGAGGGATGGAGGTATGAGTTGGCCAAATGGCTTGCCAGCGTCGTATCAGAAGTCATAAGCTATAGTGTCTGCCTAGAATCTTGGTCATAATTTAGAGCTGCCCTCTTTCCTTTTTGGCGTCAATGAGCCTGGATACGCCAGTGCGGATAGAAAAATAAGACAGGCATTTTCCTGAGGTGGATGGAAGGAGAGACAGACAAACAGGCAGACAGACAGAAAGAAAGACAGACAGACAGAAGGGAATATAAACTCTAGAGTTTCTAGACTAGACTATCATTCGACGGGCTGGTTGTTTCTATATCAATTTAGTCCCTTGGATTCAGATTTCAGATCCAGCATACTAAGCGCATAATAGATGGGTTAGATGAACGAATCAACGAACTAACAAAACAATCGGTAGAAATAATAAAACAATAATGCATGGCGTTCTTAGTCTAATGACTAATGAGTCTTCTATTCAACGTGTGTGGTATTATCTGCTTTGAAGTGTTCCGACAGAGAGACGGTTCTTGATGGTAAACTGTGCGAGTGCTCTGCGACGCCGAGGTTCGATTCCAGGCTCACGGTTTCTTCATTTCACCAACCAGCGCATATTTCTCTGCAAAAACAAAGAAGTCAAAAGGGAGCTAAAGCGCCACAGTGGCACTCCCAAGTCCCAAGACGACTGTGGTCTGATCACTCAACGACACTAAACTGCATGTCTAGTTACAGGCGACATTGAAAAATATGATGCACATCGTCTGGTAATAGAACAAATTGACCTATTTGCCTCACAAAGCAAACACTTAACATCTTTTAATAGGCCACATTAATATCCTGTGATACATGTTACATCCTGTAATTTAACACCTCTACATATATATAATAAGAAGGGTAAGGAGAGAAAGTGAAAAAGCTGGCTTATACTTCAACATAAAGAAGACAAAAGTCATGACAACAGCAGAATTGGATACTTTTGAGATTGACGGAGAAGAAATAGAGGTGGTAGAAAGCTTCACTTTCCTGGGATCATTGGTTGAAAAAGAAGGAAAATGTGATACAGAAATAAAACGAAGGATTGCGATTGGGAAAGCTGCAATGATTGGACTGGAAAAGATATGGAAGGACAAGCATGTGAGCATATATATACAAAAAAGGCTCGTGAGAGCCCTAGTATTTCCAACGGTTCTGTATGGGTGTGAGTCTTGGACAATGACAAAGAACATGGAGAAAAAGGTCAACGCATGTGAAATGTGGATATGGAGAAAGATGTTGAGAATATCATGGACAGAGAAAAGGACGAACGAATCAATACGAGTGGAGATTGGTGTCGAGAATGAAGAGTCATTAAAACAAAAAGCGACAAGATTGAAGCTTGGATTCTTTGGTCATGTTATGCGATCTGATGGGCTAGAAAAGGAATTGATGTTGGCTTGTGGTGAGGGGAAAAAAGACGGGGTCGACCAAGGAAGAAATGGATGGATGAGATTCACGATGTAACTGGCATGAATCTGGAAGCACTAAGGGACCTGACTTCGAATAGGAAGCAATGGAGAATGTGTGTCATGGCGATCGCTAGAGCTCCAGGAGTTGACAGCACAAGGTGAGGTGACAAGGTGACATATATTACTCATTATAATAATAATCGTAACGATAACGACGACGGTAAAGATGATAATGACGACGATCATGACGCTTATGAAAACCACGATAATAAGAATAATGACAATGATAATGATGATGATGATGACTATCACAATAACTGTGATAAATGTTGTTGCTTATGATAATGATGATGATGGTAACGACGATAATGGTGATGACAATGACAGTAACGACTAATAATGATAATGACGTTTATGTCGGGTTCTCCTCTTCTCCCTCTCATACATGATGATGATGATGATGATGATGGTAACGACGATAATGGTGATGACAATGACAGTAACGACTAATAATGATAATGACGTTTATGTCGGGTTCTCCTCTTCTCCCTCTCATACATGATGATGATGATGATGATGATGATGATGATGATGATGATGATGATGATGATGATGATGATGATGATGATGATGATGATGATGATGATGATGATGATGATGATGATGATGATGATGATAATGAAGATAATGACGATGATGATGATGATGATGATGACGACGATGATGATGATGATGATGATGATGATGATGATGATGATAGTGATGATGATTATAAGTCTTCACAAGAAACTGAAGCTTACGTTTGAACTGCATTTCCCAACGTTCTAGGCTTTCTCTCTGTTCCGGGGTGAGGTCAGAAAGGTCATCGTACCCTTCCGGTGTTTCCATGGTCATCGTTGCCAGGCAACGGGACGCATCACGCCCAGCGAAAGCAAAATAAGGACCTCCTGTGTAAGTCAAACAACAGCTTCGTTACTTTTGTTTTGATCATTTAATATTATCAAACGTTTATATGCAGTGTGGTCCATAGTCCAGTGGTTAGCAATGACCTGTCGACAGAGAAGTCGGGGTTCAAATCCCCACCAGGGCAAAAAATTATGTCGAAATTTCTGCTCCACCTGCGCCCCTAGCCAACTCAGCTACAATGACAGGCATACATAGATTGAGAGGCGTAGAGAGAGAGAGAGAGAGAGAGAGAGAGTGAGATAGAGAGAGAGAGAAAGAGAGAGAGAGAGAGAGAGAGAGAGAGAGAGAGAGAGAGAGAGAGAGAGAGAGAGAGAGAGAGAGAGAGAGGCAGACAGACAGACAGACAGACAGACACAGAGAGAGGGGAGCTTTGTACATATAAAGATAAACATGCATTCAGGCAGACAGAAGAGCAGACACTGGCTGACATACCTGTAGAAATTGCAGATATCTCAACTAAGTCAGCCACAGAGTGGAGCAAGCGTACTACAAAAGGTTCTCTTTTCTGTCTATAGAGCTCGCTGGAACGCTTCTGAATAGCTATTTGAATGGGTATGGAAACACTCTGCGATGAATGAATGCATGAATGAAGAAAGAAACGAATGAATGACATTGTATCACTGACGATTAGTATTCTGCACGAGGAGGAGCTATATAAATCGACATATTCACTACAAATACACACAGGGCCTATACAGGGCGTGGTGGCTCAGTGGTAAGTTCGGCGCCTTGTGACTGGAGGGTTGCAGGTTCGAATCCCACTCTAGCCGCTGCGTACGGACCTTGGGCAAGTCCTTCACTCGCAATTGCTCGTGGCGCTTCGGCGTGAAAATTCCGGCACAGTATCAAATGCTGTAGTCGGGAGCGCCTCTGAGTAGTAGTTGACTTCGAGAGGCGCTATAGAAATATCCGGAATAAAAATACCATACAATAGGATACAGCAAGCAATTTCTCTGCTTTTTTCGCGAACTCAGCTGAACGTAGCCGTGTCAAAATGCGACGCAAAGCCGTTTATTGTATACGTCTTCTTCTACGTGTATGAACTTATGAAGGCCAAACCTTCAGCTGTCAAATCCTCCTCCAAGTCGTCATTCGACTGCGCATGACATCCAGCGTTAGGAGTAACACTTCTGTCATAAAAATTGTATTTCTTTTGTATTGCATTGCAAAAAATGCAACACAAAGATGTAATGTAATAAAACATTTATACAGCGCCCTTTAAGAGCCTCGCAGATGTAACGCAACACAAAAGCAATACAATAAAAAAATTATACAATAGAAAAACAATACGATAGAAAGGCTACCTGGTCCGTAGAACTGTTTTCCTTTGTCGGTGACATCAAAGACATTTCCGTTCAGTGCCACATAGATCGGCGTCGTTTGATCTCTCCCATCAAACATCCGCAGCTCCTCAGAGGTGAAGAGGCGTCTCTCCTGATCTTCGCAAGACATACCGACCCAGTTCAAGATCAATTCGAGGCTGACGGAGCACAGAGAGAAAGATCAGAGCTGATTCGATGGAAAAGACTAAGATATTCGAAAGACAAAAGCATTCGTGTGTTGTTATTATACTAATACTAATACTACTACTAATAATAATAAAATTAATCATAATATATTATAGTAGTATTAGTATTAGTATTAGTAGTATTAGTATTAGTAGTATTAGTATTAGTAGTAGTTGTAGTAGTAGTAGTAGTAGTAGTAGTAGTAGTAGTAGTAGTAGTAGTAGTAGTAGTAGTAGTAGTAGTAGTAGTAGTAGTAGTAGTAGTAGTAGTAGTAGTAGTAGTAGTAGTAGTAGTAGTAGTAGTAGTAGTAGTAGTAGTAGTAGTAGTAGAAAGGCTTATGCTCTGCCCGCTACATAGATCACAGATAATCGTAATCGTAATCGCAATCTCCAAAATTTTTTAAGCGTTACTCTGAAGCGAAGCGCAGGGCACCTGCTTATTCACGAGCGCTGAGTTTACTCGCGAGCGCTGAGATAAGATTAAGATCAGTTCAGATAAGAAGAGAACAGTCTTTGGAAATACCTGTAGCCTATAACCCTTGATCAACAGCGCCGACTCGAAGCGTCTTTAAATGAACCGCCTTCAAGGTGTGTCTTCTTTATATAGACCGGTTTTCAGATCGAACGGACTAATTAGCGTTTATCCGTTTAATTACGAATTTACTGGCGACGTTGTAGGTCCTTTGAAAGCGCGGAAGACCCAATCGCACGTGGTCTGGGAAGATTTTACGTGCATTAGGCTTAATAATTAAATAACACTAAACAGTATTTAGTTTAGCTCTGCCAGAAGCATTAACAGTCGCCATAGACCAACATAAGGTGTACAATCAATTACTTAACTTAAAATCATACCGTGCTCTACCCTACGCTAATCTATTTCAACCCTAATGTATCATGCCCTATGCTATTTTCCCTTTCCGTGCTATATTTTCCTTTTCCAGTATTGGGCGACAGTGCGCCAGAAGCTGTAAGCAACATACCTGATCCTACCTGGTTGTCATGGCTACAGAAATTGGACTATAATTAACGGCCCGCGGTGCACGGCGTCACCAGTTCCGTTCGCGTGGAAAACAACTGCACTAGATCCCGAGTATCTGTTTCAATCAATCAATCTGTTTTCGTTTGTTGAAAGTTCCCGTCGACACAGACGCGATGGGATCACACGGCATCACAAAAACAATCATGCAATTGATTATAGATCAGACAACAGCTAGTAATGAAGGTTAAAACTGCTTAATAGATGTTAGTATAAAGTATACATGTAAGAACAGCATCAGTGGCTAAAATATTTGGTTAATGTTTTAGTAGAGCATTCGAGAGATAAAGGTTTTGTCATTATTGTCAGGTAATGTAAATTTATGTGCCGTGGCCGTAGATTATGAGGGATGTTGCGATCAGGTGGAAAATAAGGTCGCAGAACATGGCCAAGGTCTGCAATTGCTGCCTTGAGAAGGCGTTCTTGTCAATTCAGCTGCATTTCAGCTGCATTTAGAATGGATGGGGATAGTAAGGGGATATATACACTGTGCCCCATAAAAAAAAACACCAAAAAACTTTGTCATGAAACGCTTGTAAGTCTAATGTTAAATAAGAAAAAGTAATGTTTCATTTAAGAAGATGTTCGAAGTGATGTCCCTTCGCTTGAACGCAGGCTCTCAGCCTTGGCCGCCACTGTTCAATAGCTTTGTCAATGACACTCTGCTTCAACTGTGCCCACACAACGATGAGGCGCTCCTTCAACTCGTCGATGTCCCGTATTGCTGTCTGGTAGACGCGTTCCTGTATTAGACCCCAAATTCTGTAGTCAACGGGATTGAGGTCTGGTGAGTTTGCTGGCCAGAGTTCCGGTCCAATGAAGCTTGGTGTTTCACGTCGCAGCAACGCAATGGTGTCCTTTGCGCGATGTGCTGGGGCACTGTCCTGCTGGAGAATAAATAAGTCGCTTGACATCCCTCTGATCGCTGGCAACATCTGCTCCATCAACAGGATATTCCTGTAATATTCGCCGTTGACCTTCACCCCAGGTTCCACGAAGAACAATTCCGTGCACCCGAGCTTCGAGACGGCGACGGAGACCATCAGTGAGCGGCTGAAAGTCGGGCGGGTCCGCAGTAGGCGATTGGCGTCAACGTTGCGCTTCAGTGTTGTCGTGGATACGTAGAGACGATCGTTCTGAGCGTTTATTGGAGGCGCCACTGTAAACAGCTTCTCGTCACTAAACCAGATGAAAGGGACTAAATGCTCGGGAAACTTCCTAAGAAGTTGCTTGCATCGTTCCAGGCGTGAATCTGTGTTGCATGTTGATAACAGTTGGGCACGGCGTTTTTTCAGACACTTCAGCTGAAGGTCATCGTGTATTACTCTATACACTGTTCCCTTACTCATTCCAATTTCTCTTTGAATCTGGCGAGTTGTTCTGTGAGTTTGTGGTGCGCCCTCCTGGCTTAGCACAAGATCGTTTACTGCATCAATGTTCTCTGGTGTGCGCACCGAACGTGGTCGTCCGCTGCCGGGCTGACGATCCACGCTGGCCGTTTTTCGAATCTTTCGCAGCAGTACATCGAGGCCATTTTTATTCCAACCCTTCTGCGGGAACTCTTTTATCAACCGACGACTACTGAAATCCTTCAACAATACTAAATTCTTAATAAAAATCTTATCTTCGCTGCTGAAAACCATTTTAACTCTAAGTTACTAATCTCTGTTTATATGTTTCCAAACACGCCTAGTCGCCTATAGTCTGCGTCACTGCCTCTAACAGCAACCACTTCTGTGAGTAAGTAAAATGTGAAATATTTTGTGGCAAAATTATTTTAGAAACAACGTACAAACTTTTATTACAATTGGCTTAGTTTTATAGAAGATTTTTGAAAAGTTTTTTGGTGTTTTTTTTTATGGGGCACAGTGTATATATATATATATATTATATATATATATATATACATAACATAACATAACATCTGTTTTTATTGCATCCAATGACAACATTTGACAGTCATTTACAACAAATTTTTTTTTATATAATTAGTACAGAATCTGTAAACTCAGTAACTATGAATTACAAGGTAAAAAGAATTAATACTTATGCAACTTCCCATTTCTTCATATCGACTTCTAACAGGTGAGTTTATGCAGTTGATTGAATTCTTGTAGTCTTGTAATACTAATGGCTTAGCTGAGTTTATGCAGTTGATTGAATTCTTGTAGTCACAAGAGGCAATGGGCGCCCCTAAGGGACCTAGATCCCGCTGAACGGGGATGCCCTGCTAATAACTAATTACAATTTCAAAGGATGGCACAGCATGGTTGCTCGCCTCACAGTAGCACAATCCAGTACCTGGCTCAATCGTCTTACTCCCTCCCCGCTTGGAGGCGCTTAATACTTATGGCTTAACTAAACTTAACTAAACTTAACTAACAAACCTTAAGTAACAACACTCACGAGCCGGGCCCCGTCTCCACCAATCCACTAAAGTCAAAATCAAATCGTGCATTTTGGTTATTTATCCAGCATCATTACATGCGACAGAAGAAAGCTTTTTATTTGCTTCTTGAACAAATGCCTGTTCTGCAACGAACGAATTTCGACTGGGATCTGATTCCAGATTACCGGACCAGCTGATCTGATACTAAACCGTCTCACATTCGTATACGACTATTAATTGGACGGTATAGTGAGGCTCCCCGCGTATCATGTTTGTGCACCTCCGAGGCCTTCGCAAAGTAATTTTTAAAGGAGGCCGGTAGTTGATCATGCTCGTAGCAGTAGATGAAGTCAGACATTTGAAAGTTGTTTATCTGATTGATATTCATTATTTTTAGTTCTTTGAAAAAAGGGACGGAATGTTCCCATTTCCTTGCTCCCTGGATCATTCTAATAGCTTTTTTTGCAGAGTTATTAACTTCTTGAGCCTCGTTTGATAGTTCGTGGACCAGATGAAGTTGCAGTAATTAAGAAAGGGAAAAATTAATGAGTAATAGAGGTTCCTCTTAATTTCGACTGTGAGCAGGTACCCAATTCTAGAGATTATTCCTATATTTTTAGCGACCTTTTGAGCTATATAATTAACATGGACTTTCCAGTTTAAGTGATTATCGACGTAAACTCCTAAAAATTTTGTAGATTCCACTTGGGTAATTGGGGAGCTATTGAGGGCTAGTGACCAATTAATCGGCTTAATTTTCCTATGGGACTTGAAAATGATGAAATTAGTTTTGTCGGCATTTAGGGTAAGTTTATTTGAAATAAACCAATTATTAACAGTGTTTAATTCTTTATTTACCGTTTCCATAAGGGTTACGTGGGATTTATTAGAATATACCATATTCGTATCATCGGCAAATAATATGAATGAGAACATTGAAGACACTTTAGATAAGTCGTTAATGTATAGTAAAAATAACAACGGGCCTAAGTTCGAACCCTGAGGAACCCCAAAGGAGATAATTTTGGACCCAGAAATGGAGCCATTACAAACAACTCTTTGTGTTCGCGAGTCGAGATAACTTCTGAACCAAGATAGTTGAACCCCCCTAATCCCGTAGTTGCTCATTTTCTCTAGTAATATATTATGATCCACTGCATCAAAAGCCTTGGCCACATCTAAAAAGATTCCGACCGTATATTCATTGTTTTCAATTGCAGTTGAGACTTTTTCTTCAAGATCAAGAAGTGCCATAAACGTCGAATGCCCCGGACGGAATCCATATTGGGCATGTTGTATTATATTCAGTTTATGAATGTACGAAGACAACCGATCATACATAATCTTCTCGAGAAATTTGGGAAAAAACGGCAAAACAGATATAGGTCTATAGTTATTAATACTTTCAATATTACCTTTTTTAAACACAGGAATAACTTTTGCCGCTTTAAGTGACTCCGGGACTACCCCATTAGTTAATGAGCTATTAATTATTTCCGAAAGAGGAAGGGTAATTAAATTTAAGTTCTGAAGCGCTATGTACGGGTCTATGCCATCGAGTCCTTTGGAGTGTGTTTTTTTTAAACCATTTCCTACTCTTATCAACTCCTCCGGTGACGTTAATAATAGGCCCATAGATACAATACTCGGTTGAGGTAGGTAATTAAGAAAGGGGGTAGAGGAGTTAGGCAGTCGTGCTGCCAATTATTTGGGCAAGTTTATAAAATATTCATTGAACTTGTTGGCCATTATTTCGGAATCTTCAATTCTATTTCCTTCTATTACCAGGGCCTCTATTATCGTGGATTTTTCTTCGAGCTGCATAGCGTTTCGTATTAGTCCCCAAGTTGATTTTAAGTCATTATGACATTTGAGAAATTCAGCTACGTAATAGCTCTTTTCTGCATTTTTCCTTATTGATTTAAATATATATATATGAAAACGTGTAATGTGCATTTACTTATATACTGCACTTGTTCTGGTAAATCGCGTCGGATATGACACAAAGTCATGAAAATGTTTATACAATAGCAATGACTTGATTAATTTTCAAATACACGTGGCTTCTACTAAGTTTATTGAATCTGGAGATTCTGACGTCCGTACAGACAGACACACAGACAATCAGCAGACAGACAGCCGGACAGATAAACAGACTGAAAAACAGATTCAAAGCATGATACTATTGTAATTAAAGCAGTCTGCAGTGTCATTTGGATTTGCATTGTTGTAACATATGTGATAAACGTACGCCTAATAATTCTTTAGTAATAGAATATTAATATTTATAAATATTAAGGCTACAGTGATCACAGATTTATAAAGGGATGCAGAACAGTACTATTTACCAACTACCTTCTACCATGCCACCAGAGGCGTAACTTTGGTCTAGAAAGTGGGGGGTGGGGTGGGTTACCAAATTTCGCATCGTCTCTCCTTCAAGACTGTAAAATAATTATAATGGCGCCAAATGAATCTATATTTGGCGCCATTTATTCGCAATTCCGAATAATGATGATGATGATGATAATAATAATTTTAAAAAACACAATAAAAATAAATATATTAGGCCTTTCATATTGATAATAAGCATAATAATAAATATAATAACAATAACAATAATAATTATATGATAATAATGACAATAATAATAATAATAATTTAAAATTACTTACAATAAACGTTTTCATTATTGAAGGGACGTGTTTCGATCATAATTGAAGTGACGTAACAAAATTAATGCCTTTATTGTCTAAATCTAAAAATTCTAATTATAGACGCATTTTTCGTAATCGAAATGACGTACGCCTACGTAACAATTGCTAGTCTCTTGTTCTCTAATTTTAAACTTAATGCCAATGGACTTTTTCATAATTTAGGTAACGTAGCCAAGGCCTTGGTCCGCAAAGGTTCATCAGTCACTCTGTTACAGAGTAAAGGTAAAGCAGGGAGGCGACCTGACCGACGTCTCGTAGAAGCGTAGACTCGGACCCGACCTGGGCTGGTGAACCAAAGTCCTCCGTGCCCACCTTCACGTGGTGCGGACCGTTAGTACCCTTCCATTGGTAGGGGAACGAACGGGCACGGCAGGCAAAACCAGGGGAAGGCAATGGCAAACCACCCCTGCTAACATGCCAAGAAAATCGTCATGAGACACACCAAACCAAAAACACCGTTAATAAGAAGGGTAAGGAGAGAAAGTGAAAAAGCTGGCTTATACTTCAACATAAAGAAGACAAAAGTCATGACAACAGCAGAATGGGATACTTTTGAGATTGACGGAGAAGAGATAGAGGTGGTAGAAAGCTTCACTTTCCTGGGATCATTGGTTGAAAAAGAAGGAAAATGTGATACAGAAATAAAACGAAGGATTGCGATTGGGAAAGCTGCAATGATTGGACTGGAAAAGATATGGAAGGACAAGCATGTGAGCATATATATACAAAAAAGGCTCGTGAGAGCCCTAGTATTTCCAACGGTTCTGTATGGGTGTGAGTCTTGGACAATGACAAAGAACATGGAGAAAAAGGTCAACGCATGTGAAATGTGGATATGGAGAAAGATGTTGAGAATATCATGGACAGAGAAAAGGACGAACGTATCAATACGAGTGGAGATTGGTGTCGAGAATGATGAGTCATTAAAACAAAAGGCGACAAGATCGAAGCTAGGATTCTTTGTTCATGTTATGCGATCTGATGGGCTAGAAAAGGAAATGATGTTGGCTTGTGGTGAGGGAAAAAAAAGACGGGGTCGACCAAGGAAGAAATGGATGGATGAGATTCACGATGTAACTGGCATGAATTTGGAACAACTAAGGGACCTGACTTCGAATAGGAAACAATGGAGAATGTTTATCATGACGATCGCTAGAGCTCCAGGAGTTGACAGCACAAGGTGACAAGGTGAGGCAAGGCCTTAATACTGTAAATCCGATATTAAAATAGTAGACGTTTTAACAATTAGAATGACGTAACAATAAACCTCTATTTTCTAAATTTAAAGTTATAATAACAGTAGACATTTAATAGCTGAAGTGACGTAACAAAGACCTTCATTCCCTAAATACAAACGTATAATGGCAGTACACTTTTCGATAATTCAAGTGACGTAACAAATCTAAGGCCTTTATTGTTTAAATCTAAAAGTTACTAAATAATGTGTTTCATAATTGAGTGACGTAACAAAAGCCTTTAATCCCTAAAAGTAAACTTATAATGACAATACATTTTTCGATAATTCAAGTGACGTAACAGAGGCATTTATTGTATAAATCTACTAAATAATATGTTTCATAATTGAAGTGACGTAACAATAGGACTTTGGTTTTAAAATTGAAATTTATACAATCAACATGTTTCATAATTAAATTGACGTAAACAGGGCCTTTATTCTTAAAATGTATATTTACTAATAAAAACGTGTTTCATAATTGAAATGATGTACCAATAGGCCTTTATTCCAGGGCCGTAACTTTGGTCCAGAAAGTGGGGGTGCCAAATTTCGCATTGCTTTAGCTTCGCGACTGATAAATATTTATAACGGCATCGTTTATATTACAAGCATAAAAATAGTAATTATAGGCTTGACGTTGATGATGATGATGATGATGATGATGATGATGATGATGATGATGATGATGACGATGATGATAATGATAATGATTATGGTGATGATGATTATAATAATAATAATAATAATAATAATAATAATAATAATAATAATAATAATAATAATAATAATAATAACAATAAAAATAATAATAATAGCGACAATAATAGTAATTACAATGAGAGTGATGATGATGGTGATCATTGATGATAATGCTTGGTAATTGTTTTGAATCATGAGGGCTTCCTCAGATAAAATAATAATGGACAAAAACAATGGGTATGAAAAGTGGGTGTAGGCTACGGTACCATCCAGTCCAAAAAGTGGGGGGTACGGGTACCCCTCGTACCCTCCATAAATTACGCCTATGCATGCCACAACCGTGCAAATCTAACCTTAGCCTTAGAAGAATCCATCAACAAGATAAGGCAAATTTCTGTTGCAAAATGTAAACTTAAAAAATAGCACTCCAATTTATAAATATCATCCAATTTGAAAGCGAAAGTTTCTGGATTATGGAACTCTCTCCATTCTCCATTATCTGTTCGTTCCGCTCAATAGCATACAGTGTCATTTTGTACTCGACTTAAGACTTACCTTTCCAAATTGTTTATCATCCATAGACTACTCTGTCTTGAAGGACTGAGCTTTGGACGTTGGCAGGATTAGAGAATGGTTTCACGGCACCATTGTTAGTGCCTTGTGTAATTAGACACCGGCGCAACAGAAGTTAGAAATTAATCAGCGGTGGCGGCGCTACACCAGGGCAAATGCCCTGGTAAAAAAGCCTTTGTCCTGGTCGTTGCCCTGCCAAAATTTTTGCCCTGCATGCCCAGAATTTGTTCAGGGCATAAATCGCCCTCTGCACTGGTTACTTGTATGACTGCCCTGGCTATGCTCTGGTTAAAAAAATGTCTGGCGCCGCCACTATTAATCAGGTTTACCAATTTCTTGAAAATGCAACCAAATTAAACATATGTATTGACCGCATTTTACATAGCTAACATATATTTCACGTTTTTATATATTGATCTGTACCACAGAGTTTACAATCTTGTTAATAGTGTTAATTCAATTAATTCTGATTGTTCGAAGTGTTAGTTCCATCATCAATTTTGATTGTTTGAAGTGTTAACTTAATCAATATGATTGTTTGAATGTTTACTTAATCGATTCTGATGTTCCAAAGTGTCAATTCAATCAATTCTGAATGTTTGAAGTGCAGTGCAAATTCAATCATTCTGGTTGTTTGAAGTGTTAATTTTAGCAATTCTGATTGTTTGAAGTGTTAATTCAGTTAATTCTGATTGTTCACCATGTTAATTCAATCAAACCAATGTTAAAACTTCAGCCCAACATTCGACTTCTTCCTAAACTCAGTTGGAATCCATTTCCCAAATGCTTCCTCCACCTTTGGATCCACCCTATCCTACTTGGAATCGAGCTTAGTTATGAGGTAACTCACAACTTCATCAAACGCCTGACCGGCCATCTTAGTGGCAAACGGTCCATCGAACTGATAGAAGAACGGATGGTAGGCATTCGGATAATTGACTAACTGTACGCGAACCCCTTCACCCTCCAATTTCTTCGCGTACAGAATTCCATCGTCCCTCAGGGTATCATATCCGCCCGTCACGACGTACGTGTCTGGAAGGCGGCGAACGAGTTCCGGCGGCGCCATAAGAGGAGCGAAGAACGGGTCGAAGATGTACTTCCGCACGCGCTCTACTACTTCCGGTTTGCCGTCGCCCATCCATTTTTCATAATGCGTCGGCCGGTAGCGCTCTGGAAGTAACTGGATATCGAAGAGGTGTGCAAAGTCTGTCTTCATTCTAGAGGTGGTGTGGTTGTTAGCAAGGAGTGGCCCCAGCAGGTCCTCGGTTTCCCCCATGTGGGCGAGGACGGACAGGACTATCTCTTCTC
>OY744612.1:24808939-24841439 GCA_963556255.1 Allolobophora icterica | reverse complement strand
CTGAATAGGTATCTTGAAGAGGCGCTAGAGAAATTCTCTGAATGAATGAATGAATGAATGAATGAACATTCACTAGAAACATAGCCTACCACTGACGTAAGATGAAGTGTGACGGCTGATTTCACAACGTAGGTTGAGCACTCATTTTTGACGACTTTACACCATTCGAATTTTATCGGCGTAGTTTTGGCAGGACTTGCAGTAAATTTTCTTCACAGTTCGACGGTTTTCTATCTCGATTACATCGACATTGAACGAGTCGCATAATTTCCATAACAGATAGGCCTACGTGCTCAACTGTACATTATTATTCGACTTGCTCATCTTCGCCGCCATTGTTGTTTAAAATAATATCCGAAATTGGTGATGTTACTGATGATGTCACGCGGTGTTGTTATGGCCAATCATATTGCGCAAAATTGGAGTCATCAGTCAGCAGTAGGCCTAATTAGGACAGGGAACGTCACGCATTCACGGCTAAGTAAATTAAAGTAATCGCAATTAGGTACATAAAATAATGGTCTGGCTCCACGTTCATTTATCGTCTTTGAGTCTAACTCAAACTCAGCGAGCGACGACCGACGGTGAGAAGCCTTCGGCTAGGCGAGCGGTAAATCGCTCGCCGGTACCTTTGCTAGGCGAGCGACCAAGAAGAGCGATCGATCGCTCGCCTTAAATCAGACGCACTGGATATAGCCCTTCCATAAATGTTCAGTTCTTGAACCTGTTTTTCTAGAAATAAAAGCATTGTACATATATATATATATATATATATATATATATATATGTACAATGCTTTTATTTCTATATATATATATATATATATATATATATATATATATATATATATATATATATATATATATATATATATACATGTATAATATAGAGAGACGAGAAGCAGAGTTGAAGAGAGATTGAAACAGACATAAGGAGAGAGGAAATGACGGACGGACGGACGGACGGACGGACGGACGGACGGACGGACGGACGGACGGACGGACGGACGGACGGACGGACGGACGGACGGACGGACGGACGGACGGACGGACGGACGGACGGACGGACGGACGGACGGACGGACGGACGGACGGGAAGACACTCAAGCAAGACAAACGTGCAAATAGACAGCAGATAGGAAGGCAGGCAGACATTCAGACAAATTGTCAGACAGAATTGCAGCAAGGAGGCTAATCACACAGAAGAAAACCCAACAGATTCAGTATAGTCTATAGCACATTTCTTTGTAACGCGAATTCTGACGTAGCGCGGTCGGGGAACACGGGGGCCCAAAATTAGTTGAGCTTCATAGCATAAAGAGGTCTTAGTAGGTCAGAATATGTGGCTGTTATACCCACCTTTTACCTTCTTCCAAATAACCAGTTCGAATCCCTTCTGGTCCTTGTCCTATTATAATCCCGCATGCTCGCAATATTTTGGTTACCATGCAGGGTAGCCTTATACGAGATACTTTGTGAAATGCCTTGGCCAAATCTGGGTAACATCCTCCTGTTTCTTCTCTTATAAACCTCCTCGAAGAACTCTAACAGATTCGTTAACACAAGAAGAACGACCTCATGCAAAATCCGTGTTGACTTCGCTTTATAATATCACACTCAGTTAAATGCTCCACTATATGTTATCTTTTGTGATTCTTTCCCTAACCTTGCGTACAACAATGACTGGCTCAATCTAGGTCTTTTGCCTCCATTGGCCCTGCTCTTTGGAATGAGCTTCCTCCGTTCGTTCGTTCTTCTGTTCTCTCAGGTAACGTCTCTCCCTCTTTTACCTTTCTTAAAACTTGCTTTTTCTCTCGGGGTCTCTCGCACTGGGAGCGCTTCTGAATGGCCCGCCCGCTAGAAGCGCTTTATAAATATCCGAATACAATACAATACAATACAACAGCAGTTGAACTGAATGATCTAACGTTACCGGGTTCACTTCTATTTCTTTCTTAAACAACGGCACCACATCATTGCATCTCTCCATTTCCGTGGTATACCTCTCCAGCCTGTATCGATGCACTGAAAACCTCCCTCTGTAAAAAAGGTAGGTTTCTACCTTATAGTGCTTTATTACATCTCGAGTTCTCGACCTGACTATAGTGACTACTGTTCATCACTTTACTATGGCCTACCTTCTAGTCGTCTAGCGTGCCTCGATCGAGTGCAACGCTCTGCGGCGCGCCTTATTGGCCGAGTACCAAAATTTTGTCTGGTCCTGCATTGGCTCCCCGTCAGCCAGCGTGTGGTATTCAGGGTTGTTTCCCTAGTCTGGCGATGCCAGCTGGGCTGTGCTCCAGTTTATCTGCGGGTCCTTTTCCGCCCCGTGCAGAGAGTTCAGAGTAGCCGCCATCTCCGCTCTTCGGGAAAGGGGGTGCGCCTTTTGCCTTCTGCTCGCACAGCCGCCGCGCAGAATCGTGCTTTTTGGTTGGCCCGACGGCATGGAACGAGCCCCCGGAACTGCGCCTGCGCCCCAGAACACCCTCTGGTACGTTCTACTATAGACTGAAAACTGCTCTTTTTGGCCGTCCTGGAGTCGGGAGCACCTCTGAGTAGCCTCCTTGGAGAGGTGCTATATAAATAATCGAATGAATGAATGAATGAATAAAAATAGAGTCGTTATAACATGACCTCGTTGATATTAATATTAAGCGGTTATTGGTGGGATTCCGGAAGACAGCACTATAACGAGTTTCCGTTGTGCATGCGAAGAAAACTGGAAAAGAGGTAAGCTTAGACAAGTGGTAAGACAATCACGTGAAGCGAGACAAAGAGGTTCAGACTTACGATCATTCCTTCGGGAGGGTGTTTCGTGGTCAGGTAGGCGACGGTGTCCACTGACTTTCTCATGGCATTCGGCCAACTTCCAAGACCCATTTTTTCGACGAAGAAAGACTACAACACAGCAACTATCCATACACCACACACAACGCTCAAATGAGCTATATAAATAAACAAATATTCTGGTGCATAAAGACATCGTAGTTGAACTACAAAACAGCAACATCCATACACCATACACGGATGGTGTTATAGGTGCGATGTTACGGGGTGGTATTACTGGGGTGATGTTACAGGGTGGTGTTAAAGGGGTATCCTTACAGAGGTGGAGTCACAGAGGTGTTGTTACTGGGTGGTGGTGTTGGTGGAGGTGGTTTTAGTAGTGGCGGTGGTCTAAAGTTGGTGGTGTCATGTTGGAAGTGTTAGAGATATCATACCAGGTATTAGTAGTAGTGTTATCGGGGTGGTGTTACTGGGGTGTGGTGGTGACAGTGGAAGTGGTGGAGATGTCATTGACGGCGACAATTAGGTTCTTAAAAGGCGCTAAATAAACACAACGTTACATTTACTAGTTACAGTACAGAAAGTCTTACGAATTTCAAGAGGGAGTCTAAGACGAAAATGAAGCTTCCGACGATCCACGGCTGTTCGATGGATGGAGGGAGTGGCTTGTAGAGCGCGTACGACAGACAGACGGTCAGAAGGACGAAGACGACGAGCCACTTCATCCTCCTAAACAAACCAATCATCGAAGTCACTTCTGCATTTGTTAATTAAGCGCCAGCAGTTACTGAAGTTTAAGTATCTTTAAGGCTAGCGTTGATTGAGGGAAACACAGCCACACCCCTCTTGATTGAATGGTTGAATGGCTCTAATCCACTGACTTCTGTGCTGCAGTTGTCGTAACACACAAGACATAGGGCCTACTTGCATGCATGTACATATATGTGTGCATATATGTATTTATGTATGTACGTATGTATATGATAGACGGTAGAAGAATACTCACGAAGCGACTTGGTGTTTTACCAGACTTCAGGCTCAGCGTTAAGGCGTTGAGGATAACTTTAATTCTAATCTCAATTATATTAACAGAATTATGTAGCGCTTCTAACAGAAAGAGAATATAATCAGAGGCTCCCGACATGACAACACAATATAACAATCGCTCAAAGTGCTTTTTCAAGTGCTTACGGAGTAAAGGTAAAGAAAGGATATGGCACGAGGTCACCACGGTGTGAACGGCATTAAACGCAAGATATAGCGTAATGGTAGAAATGTAATGTATATAATTGTATATATATATATATATATATATATATATATATCAGCGCTAATGAATAAGCTGGTGCCCTGCGCTTAGCTTTTAAGCATACAATGCGTTATATACGCTGTTGATATGGACATTTATTATTATTATTATTATTATTATTATTATTATTATTATTTATTATTATTATTATTATTATTATTATTATTATTATTATTATTATTATTATTATTATTATTATTATTATTATTATTATTATTATTATTATTATTATTATTATTATTATTATTATTATTATTATTATTATTATTATTATTATTACGAACATTTTTAACGCGCGCAAAGTCACACAGAAATGCGATTCTAAGGCGTTAATTTATTATAGAATTATATATACGCTGTTGATATGGACATTTATTATAAGAGAATATCTTATCATAGTAATTGCATATATAGGCGATAATAGGCCTATGTACATTGCATCTTGGTTTAAGCTTATTTGATTTCGTGCCTCGATAGAAATATCATGATAGAATGAACCTAAACTGTAGAAACATTTTTACTGGCATTTCTCAGCTGTCTAAATTGCATATCTGTTCCGTTATGCATGTATGTCTCTAATTAGGTCTACATTTATAGCAGTCTTGTTGTCAAGACCTTAAACCTCAAGACCAACACCAAGACCAAGACCTTGAACCTCAAGACCAAGACCAAGACCAAGACTTTGAACCTCAAGACCATGACCAAGACCAAGACCTTGAACCTCAAGACAAGACCAAGACCAAGACTTTGAAACTCAAGACCAAAACCGAGAACAATACCAAAAATCACAACCATGTCCAGATTTCTATTCCTTACAAAAAAATTGTCAAGTCAGACTACTCGCTATTTTAATTAAAACACGAATCCTTTATTTTTTTCAAACAAAACAACTCCAAATGCAGACTGCAGAGAATTCCGATTTCGTATTCACAAAAGTTCTTCAAGCGAAATGTTACTCCATATGTCTGTTGCATTTTATAAAAAAAACAATTCGCTCAGAATTTTCTGACAAAGACGTGACCTGTGGGGCCTCAAAAAAATTCTGCCATGTGAAAAATACGTTCTACAGTGCTGAATTCACTGGCACACAGAGCAGCTTTTCAAGTACCGGATGTAAATGTACAAATTGTGAGTCTGTTTTGAAATCATTCCATGGTAAATAACCGGAAGTCAAAATAAATGTCAAAAGCGACAGTAAAGCCTCACTCGCACCGTGTAAATACTAAAGCAATTGTATTAGTAATTACTGGATGAATTATTAAAATCCTTACATTTTGTTAAATGACTGTTCATATTGTCAAAAGTCTTGGTCTTGCAAAACCAAGACCAAGACTTTGAACCTTAAGACCAAGACCAAGACCAAGACCTTGAACCTCAAGACCAAGACCAAGACTAAGACTTTTGGTCTCAAGACCAAGACCAAGACTTTTAAAAACGAACTCGAGTGCACTTGAGAGCAATACTTTGGTCTCGAGGTCAACAAGACTGATTTATAGACCAACGTCAGAGGCAGATCTAGGCTTCAAGGTAAGTCGGAGAGCTACAGCCCATCAAGTGAACCCACTGTCCCTGTCGGTGCTTTCAGTAAGTTTTAACCAACTTCAAAGCATTTGTGTATGCTGGTCATAAAATTCTGACACAAGAAAGGAAAGTATCGTCAGAATATGCTTATGACTAAAAAGGTCGCCAATAAATTTTGGCGAAATTAAGTGTAACACTATCTTGCATTCAGCGGTACATCAGGACAACTACGTCAGCCTTCTTGACAACAGAAGTAGGTTGTTCATGCGTGCCTTGGCCTTGGCCAGCGCTTATTCACTTGTAGCTGGACTTCTATAGAGGGACGTCATTTGGAGGACAGAGGATTTGTACCCCCTCACCTCCACCCATTTGAAGGGTGTAGGCCTGCACTGTAGGGACTAGTTTATGGGCATATATAGGCACACAGTGACGAATTAACCATGGGGCAAGCTGGCCAAGTTTTGAAGAAACACAAAAAAGGTGAAAAAAAATTTCGCGCGCCGAAAACTTTTTTCACCTCCATTTTGACCAGATCAGTTCAAAAGTGTCCCGTGTCCCCACCTGTCAAACAAGGTCGCCGCCAGTGCCCCAGAAAAAATACTCAAATGACGTCCCTGCCCCCCCTCTGGAAAAAGCTGAAATGACGTCCCTGCTTCAGAGCTTCTATAGGTTCTAGGACACTTAACTAACCACGTTGTTGTACAGAGATTGTCTAAGCTCTAAGCTGAAACTTATCTCCAGTCTAGTTATGACTCTTGAGGTTTCCTGTTGTAGCGTGCATTCCTAAACTTTGTAAGGGTGCATGTATCCATGCACGAGAAACCTTCATACCAATACGCAGGTTGTAAATGTTAGACCAAGAGGAATTTCCGCTGGTGCTGTTTTTCACTCCAGTTCTGTATGCCCACTTTCGATACATTTTCGTATCAAGCCTAAGTTATAACGCTCTCCACATAGGCCACTGTCCTGTCAATTCCAAAGTTCCACAAATTTCACCCGTTGACAAGGCAATTGCCAATACTTAACGTCCACATAATTAAGGCCGTGCTTTCCAACACGCGGCCCGCGAGCTGATTTTAAATTGCCCGCCGGAGATGAATACCAACCGCAAATAAAAAAATTGCAAACAATTCAAAGCCAAATATCTCACTAAAACGTTCTTGAATGTTTATTAATACACTTTTCGGCGCTGAACTATTATAAAGCATGCCTTTCATGCATGCTATAATTCACTGATTAGTACATAGGCCTAATTATTGCCATAATAAATTTTAACACAGTTAGTAATTTAAATAATTTTTAGACGTTGCTTTTGAGTTTACTGGTGCGGCCCTCGGCTTCAAGAATAATTGTTCGGTGGCCTGCGGGGTCAAAAAGGTTAGACATCACTGTCTTACGTACACCGTATCCGAAATTATTCTACTGAAATTTCTCTCTTACCTTGTGCATAAGCTTAGCCTACTTTACTAGGCCTCTACGTTTACCTATCTTTCTCGCTTGGGCTCATATCCTCTCTTCCTGCACGGACTCATTTCCTACATCGGTTGTTTCCGTATCTTTCCGGATTTTCTTCTTACTTTTAGACGGGAATTACTCTGGATTTTGCCACGCACACCGATTTTCCTTGCAGCTAACATCGCCCAACGCCGCAAGCATTTATTACAGTGACGTTAAAGAAATTTTTTAGATTATATTAGGCTACACAAGATCTTAAATTAATTCAGTGTCATTCTTTGTTTACATACCTCGATTTCAGGCTCTACTAAATATATTCTACCGTTTCTACCAAGGTCTAACTACTAACTGCACAGCTGTAACCAACTGGTTTATCGCGCCGTAGCTGAGTAGCTATTCGAATAGGATCAGGCCAAGCATAACGTCTGGCAAAATATAATGCAAAACATATATTTATGTATTATATATACGCACAATTATATTTATAGTAGGTTCCAAGGCTGCAAAGCTTGTCAAACATCGTGCATTACATGTAAGGTTTATATGTTTAGTCTGATGTTCTGCAGACAGCTGTACCTTGGACGTTGACTGCATTTTAAAAAAATATGCTGATATTACAGACACTTGTTTATTCGCACTCAACTGCATAGGAACGCCTCAAATACTTAACAAGTGCAGTGGCGTCTACCAGTGGGGGTTGGGAGAACGATCTCCCGCGGTTACTAGAAGTGGGGTTTACCGTTCTGGATATAAATTGGGGGTTGGGTTGTTGATTTCCGATAATATATTTAATTTAATAATATGTATCATGTATATTATCGAAAAAACATGTTTTTTCGGAGTAATTTTCAGTTCTGAATGACTTCTGAGCCTCCTATAGATAGGGTCGGTCAGAGTGGGGGTCTGTTTTCCCATTCCAGGTGTGTATGTGAGGGGGCGGGGGTGGGTGGGTAGACGCCACTGCCAGTGTTGAAGGGATCTTGGCGCCGAATAGAATATACGAAAACAGCTGCAGACTATTACAGGACAACTGTTCGACTTCTCAACCTGCGTTTTATATTCAGAAGTGGCATCGACACCAATGTATAGAGCATGAGTTTAACACTTTTACGACAAGCGTGTACTAAAAAGTGATTTGAAACCAATGCAGCTCGTCGTTAAAGAGTTAAGCAAAGGAAAGTTAGGTATACGGTTAGGTCGACGTCAACCATTTGATGTTGTGTTACACAAAAGTTAGATAAGTAAGTAAGTAAGTAAGTAAGTATATTCTTTATTAAACCAGCTGCCTGGCCGCACTCTGGTGTAAATCCTCCGTAAAAACAATGTCAATAAATGTCAATAAGAAGACAGCATTCTAAACAAGAACGTTTTCCTCATAAAATTGTCAGCTTGCGGTAAGACGCGATCATGAGAACGCGGTCGCAGGGTGTATACTTTTGAATTTTGTAGGGAGTGGCCTATGCAGGGCATGGCCCGGATTTCTCAGGACCGCAGAAAAGAGACAAATGTCGGCTTGTCGGCAAAGTTCTTCAAATGTTGGATTGTCATTGGGGAGGTACCGGAGACGGATCAACCTGCTCATTACAGACGGGATCCTTCCATTGGCCTGCTGACCAACAATTCCCACCAAGCCGGGGCAGCATATTACTCTCTGCTGCCCCGGCTTGGTGGGAATTGTTGGTGAGAAAGCTGGCCACCGTGGTTGCGCGCACCACATCATAGAGCTGGGTGCCCTATAGACCGTGCACAGCAAGAATGAGCAAAGCGTAGACTGTCTTGCCTTGCAGCATATTCGGGGTATATGAGGCTCAAAACTGGGGTAGGGGGGGTTTCAGTGTAAGTGACCTTTAGAACGTTCAAGCTATTTACACTGGTTACTCCTGGGATAGCAACTGGAACAGTTGCTTCAGCCTGCATGTCCCGCACGCTCCTTCATTCGCAGAATAATCATCTCGTATGCCTTTTTTTTATTTCAGTTTCAGATTACATGTTTCCGCCCATTATGCCACGTTCTGCAGCTCAGCAGCCACTGTGGCACTATTTGGTGAAGGTATCATTAGATAACAGTATCACAGCGCACTGTGGAAGCCTATTACCAGTATGGATCGTTGTTAGTTTAGAAATTGTTATTATAAAGTTATCAGGGCCGAGGCCCGATCCCTGCACAATACTAGCGTTTATTTTAACAGTGTTAGATATAGGCCTAGAGCGGTTGAACTTTGTGCAATATGGCACCGATCTTCAAGGAAGACGATGATCCAGTATATGCAATCAGACACTTGCATCTCTGCTAGTTGGTCAGTTAGATGGTTAGGAAGAATTTTGGAAGACTACGCCGACTTCATCTGCCCAAGAAAGTCATAAAGTATTAGTAAATTAAACGCTGATTATTACTACAGCCACTGCTGTTACTTGGGTTTGTAACGTTTATTTAACAACGCGTTCATACCAAGGATGATTAGCGTCAGCTGTTACTTACAAAACTACTATTGGTAATACCGACACGACAGAGATATTTAAAGGTTTTTGTCTCACTAGCGCTCCCCAGCGAACTCAGCTACATCATCTGCACACTGTCGGTGAGAAGACCAGTTGGCGAACGAGAGTAGGCAGTACGATTGAACATGTAGGCCTATGCCAGTCGACCAAACGCCCTTATATATATATGCTCAGGCCAATAAGTTGAAGTTGCTAACACATCGTTACCATGGGAACTGCTTTTTATCTTTCCGTACCTTGCTTAGATATTATTAGATATCATTACCTGCTCTGCTCTGGCCTGGTTGCTTTTGGCTAGCTCTAAATAGCAAACCTGACAACGAGAAACACTTATAGGCAACCTTTCCTCGTGTTCAATCGTACCGGATCACTGACCTATTTAGAAATAGGTAGGCCTATTATAAGTCATTGCATTTAGGCTCAGTGCTCAGCGGACATATTATGCGGAAAAGTGATATTTGTTATTTTTATTATTAGGCCTAATGTATCAATGTTATTATTACTTTAACTATAATTATTAACAATATTTTTATTAGTTTTATTATCATCAGCATCAGAATCCTATGATCAAAATAAATAATAATAACAACAACATTAGGCCTATTATTAGCAGTAGTAGTAGTAGTATTAGCAGCAGCAGCAGTAGTAGTTTTAGTAATATTATTATTTTTAAATTTTATTATTATTATTAGTAGTAGTAGCAGCAGCAGCAGCAGCAGCAGCAGCAGTAGCAGTAGCAGTAGCAGTAGTAGTTATAATAATAATAATAATAATAACAATAATAATAATAACAATAATAATAATAATAATAATAATAATAATAATAATATTAATAATAATAATAATAATAATAATAATAATAATAATAATAATAATAATAATAATAATAATAATAATAATAATAATAATCATCATCATCATCATCATCATCGTCATCATAAAAAGAGGCTTTGTTGAAAATGAGCTGATAAACTAGGCTTATACAATACAAAGTGATAATCGAAAGCGTCCCTTATAAGTTAAAAATTCGCACATCAAAGCCGGTAACAGGAAACACTAGACCACAGACAGACTGGAAGAGGCAAGGTTTCAGCGTATATGGCCAGAGACAGTCCCGGTAAGAGAGCGATGAACACGAGGGGATGGTGGGAATAGTGGGACCAGCAACTGTGGATGTCCGCCAGCCAAAGACAAAACGTGTACCAGAAACAATATGTGATGCGTTTTGGGAAAAGGGACCATAAGTCTCTCCAGTGTCTCCACAGTTACTGAGAAAACTGGCTTTAAAGCAAGTGTAGGTCAGTTTGGGTGAAAATGAGTTCTGAGCAATTTCGGATACATTGATGTTGCTAGTAAACATTGATAGAGGAAAGTTTTCAAAAATCTCAAGTTTTATTTTTCAAATGAAGACTTTTGTGTGAGGCTTAAAAATGAATATAAGTCTCGTGTTATTCGTTCTGACTTTTATAATAGTTTTAAGCACATAATAATTTTTTAAATCTACAATAATTTTTACCCTGAATAATGTGCATGTATACAACACTGTGATTGAACAGCATTATGAGCTGTGTTTAGTTAATATTTAATAACGAATTCTGTGGTAAAGTTTTGTCAAAATTTCGCATTTTCTTCAGTGAAGGTTTACACTGAATATCCGAAAACTCTCATATGCGCATATTCAGTTCTCAATAAATTTTAAAAATACTTAGGATCAAGATATCAAGTTCATTTTTTCTGCATTTTAATGAGAAATTATGCAGGATTATGAATCAATCCTTAACTCAATTTGAGACTTATGGTCCCTTTTCTCAAAACGCATCACATATACTTTCCAACAGAAGTTGAACGAAGAGAGAGAGAGAGAGAGGATCGACCTTTAACAGAGCTGCAGGATGTGACCATGAATTAAACGCAGGATGGCAAATGTTTGCATGTGCATTGTATACGAGAAGTTAATGTACACGTTTTTATATAGCGACCGTCTAGCCTGGATCCTGCTTATTGTTCAGTGAATTCATCGGGTGGGATCCTTGACCACTGCTACCCGTTTGATTGGGTGCCAAGCCATTTAAAGGTCCCCGTGTGCGGATCGTGCTAGCCCGAAATCTAAATCTCTTAAATAAGCGAACGGCGAACCGAATGTACAAAGTGGATGGGACGTAAGCGTCAACCAATGTAGCTAACTGGGACACTTGAAGTGCCAGCCTGAAGTGGATACCCCAGATAGAAGAAGCCCATGTAAGGAGCGCAGAGGGGGTGTGATATGTATCCATGTATGAATGCATGTTTGTTTTTGTACGGATGTACGTGTGTGTGTGTGTGTGTGTAGGTCTTTGTGTGTGTGTGTGTGTACATGTGTGTGTGTGTGTACATGTGTGTGTACATGTGTGTGTGTAGGTGTTTGTGTGTGTGCGTGTGTGTGTGCGTTATAGCATGCGTATGTCTTAACACTTTAACGACGAGCTGCATTACTTTCTCAGTCGCCTTTAGTACACTCTGGTCGTTAAAGTGTTAAAATACGTTCTATCTCCTAACATTAACGAAATTGGATGAGCTATCTTCTCCGCCAGCGTATAGATGACTGGAGGGTAGGATGGGTGCGGTGGGACACGTGGCAGAAAATGTCACGCGAAATAGGAGCCAACCATGGCGCCTAGTGCGCTTCAACGGTATGATTGTACATTGTTGAGCCATTGTAGCCAGCTACCAGGCAACTAGTCTGACTCTTCTGTATTACTGTCTAATCTACATAGTTACATCGATGCCTAAGTACATACATGCTTACATACATACATACATACATAAATACATACATGCATAAGTAAATACACACATACATAAATACATACATACACACATACTTCTGAGCAGTTGATCGAACGTACAAATCAAACGTACCCACATATACACCAAATACACACACACATAAATACATACATGCATATATACATACATGCCTACATACAGACATACATACATGCGTACATACAATGTCATCTATACATACATACATAAATACATAAATACATTCATACATACATACATACATTCATACATACATACATGAATATTATTATTATCTCGAACTGTACGGTTAGATTTTTAAAGGATGATATAATATTGCGTATTTTTTGCCGATACTGTACTTTTTCTCTTGTGTATGAATTATTGTTTCTCAAGTTCCACACTCTAGAAACAACATTTTACTCGTGCTGATTAAATATTACTTGCTTAAACGCGTAAATGCATACGTGCATGAATAAATATATTCATGCCTACAAATACGTATGCATGCACGGATATGCATACAATTATATGCAATGTGTTTGGTTATTTGTATAGCACATTTTCCTCAACCTCTGGAGACAGTGACTCCGATGCGACAGTGTATTGAAGACGTCTTAAGTAGTCCCTCTGGCTGCGACCTGCTGCGTCTGCCATCCGCCGCTAGGGGGCCTGTTAGAACGGAAGTTGACGTTTAGAGACATTTGGCATCTGTGGAGAGCGACGGACGGTAGGAGGAAAAGCAAGACGACGGTAACGACGGTAGGTGGATTAGTTTTTCATGTCACAGATGAAACTGAACCGCGAAGGTAAGAAGGTAAGGCGCATGGACAGAAAAGTGCACGTATGGAAGGCATGCGTAGAGGAGGAGAGGCACGGTAGCAAGGTAAGACATACAGTGAAAGGTAAGAACTACCGTGAAAAGGTTTAAGTAAGGAGGAAAATTTCGTCTTTCTGATTTACCTCTGCCAGTTTTTCATGTTTTTATGACCTTTAAATTTCCCAGAATTTGTTGACGATTTCAGTTTTCCAGTTTCATCACGGGCTTTTAAACTCTATTTCATCCTAAGCAGTTTGCAGACAAATTCAAAAGGTTCTCTGGATACGCCCTTGCTTTGCTGCTGGCCACGTAAGGGTGCTGTATATATATATATATATATATATATATATATATATATATATATATATATATATATATATATATATATATATATATATATATATATATATATATATATATATATATATATATATATGCATGTATGCATTACGTATATCTGTATGTATGTATGTATGCATGCATGTATGTATGCATGTATGTACTTATGCATGTATCTGGCTATTTATATAGCACCTTTTATGAATCTAACAAAGAGTGCTTATGTCCACATATAAAGTAAAACTCGTACGCAGGTATAAAGCTTTATAGACAGCGTCGTTGTTATTCGACATTTATCATAGTTCTCTTGCAATATTTCTATCCTGCGCGACTGTCTTCGTACGCTTGTGTCTGTCCATTCGTTCCTCTGTTCCTACGTCTCTTCGTCCGTCTCGCCGTACGAGGGCGTTTAATAACATTTCGACGGCGTTGCCTTTTTTTAATAAAGCCTTGTTGTCTGTCATGTTGCAGTCGGGCAACGTCGGTCGATATGGAAATGCGCTTCGTCTTTAGTATTCGACGCACCGCTCTCCAACCCTGAAAGGCTTCATTAAGTTCTTCCGGCGCCCGCTACGTGGCGTGAGTTACTGCAGCAGTCTGCTTCACTGCCCGCTTCTTCGCCGGTCCGACTAAAACCGGCGGTGACGCAAGCCGACTGCGGGCATGCGCCTGCATTATCGAGCGAGAGCTGTAATTTTCAGAAATTGAACTTCCGCCTATCGACGTGTCCCGGATGCTCTGTCATCGCGAGGCAGATATTTTATTCAGTCGGCGAGCTGGCCAATTCTATAATCGGCAAGCAGGTGACTGGATTAAAAGGGACATGTCGAATGGCTTAGCATATCGTCTCGTGTATAAGTCGCATATCGTGGATAAGTCATATCTTTTATTCGTGTATAAATCATACACTCCTGCCTCGTGTGCAATCACATATATGCCTAGCGAGTAACGCACCTTGCCTTGTGTATAAGTCGCATCTCTGTTTTGTGTATAGGTCGCATCTCTGTCTTGTGCACCAATTGATATCTATATAGATAGTTTTAGTTATAGTTACACATAGTTAGTTACTTTGTTAGCAGTTATAGTTACTTAATATGGCACACCACAAAGCTATGCCCGAGCTAATTCAAGTTGTGTTAAGGTCTAGCGTATAAGTCGCTGTATTAGTAGTATCTCAGTCTTGTGTATAAGTCGTATGCGTTTACCCTATGGGTAACCGTAGCATGCGACACCATTTAAATTACCTTGGTCATAGTACATAAGATCCAATGGAATCCTATCCTAATTAAGTGGTCTGCCAATGTAGGCCTACGTTTGGTGATCTGTTCAGTTGTAATCTTCTCTTAGTTAAATGTCGCTTGTATTTCGAGTTTGATGACTGTCTCTCAATGGCTGGCCGTCGTTAGTTTTGCATCTACTAACGGATCATAAATCCGTATGAAGTACAGAGCATCCCAATACAGATGGTTTCGGATTTCTAAAATTTGTCTGTCTTCTGTATGCATGTAAGTATATGTATTTTTAAGTATGTATGTATGTATGTATGTATGTATGTATGTATGTATGTATGTATGTATGTATGTATGTATGTATGTATGTATGTATGTATGTATGTATGTATGTATGTATGTATGTATGTATGTATGTATGTATGTATGTATGTATGTATGTATGTATGTATGTATGTATGTGTGTGTGTATGTATGTATGTATGTATGTATGTATGTATGTATGTATGTATGTATGTATGCATTTGTGTATGTTTGTGTGTATTTATTTATTTGTGTATATATTTGTGTATGTATATATCAAATCAAATCAAAGCATTTTATTTCTGCAACCTAACACATGAACAAAGGAAACAAAATGAATCAACATGTAATGGCTACACGAGGAGGCCCAAAAGGGATCAAAGATCCCGCTAGACAGGGACACCTAAGTAATTACAACATGATGTAAAGAAGGCAGCCAACTAATTCTAAATCATAAGTAAATCCAAAGCACCTGGCTTAAAGAAAAAATGGAAAATAAAAACGAAAACGAAGTAATGAGGAAAAAATGGTTAATCAACCAACAACAAAAATGAAATATATAATCACAAGATAATAACAAGACAATATGTTTGTATGTATCTATGAGTGTATGCTTATGCGTTTATACATGCCTGTCTGTGTTCGTCTGTCTTTCTGCCTGTCTGCTTGTCTACACCATGTGCGGGATTGATAGATGGATTTTCGCGTCCCACTGCCTTTACACAGAAGTCCAATAACCGTAGGTTTGCGTCTGCATACTACACCATGGCAGTCCATGCGTGGTGTGCAGCCCTAAGTCACTCTGGCCATTTATGTCGTCCGAACAATATGGCACTTGGTCGTTGCGAAGGAGAGAAGCCGCAATCTAGCCAAACGAATCTAATTATCGAAACGGACGGCGCCCCATACGCGCAACGATTATTAAGAGCGCCGCCAACAGAGACGGCCCAACAATCCGCGCCAGTGCCGTTGCTATGGCGACCGGGTGTGCGAAATGTCACCGGCGGATCACGCGTGCCACTCGGAAACCATGGTAACCGGCGTGGATTTTTCGTTGCTATATCAACCAAGGAAGCCATACGTTGTAATATTTGAATGTTAACCTATATGTATATTATATATTTTGCGCTTTTTGTCGATATATATATATATATATATATATATATATATATATATATAGATAGATAGATAGATAGATACATACAATACAGCTGTATTTTGATATTACCCTCCTTCCAAAGTTCAGCAGTGCGTATGACCATTCGAAAGAACATCGAAGACGCTGGGTTGCTATGCAGCGACTTGAGGTAGATTCGAATCTGCGACCCTCCGGTTACAAGGCACAGAACATACAACTATACCACCGCTCACGAGAAATAGGGTGTTGTGTTGTATTAAATGTAAGTCTACTTACTTACGTCGCTGTCATGGATTTGCAAGATTTTTCGGCCGAAGCACCGATAGACAGAAATCCGTCAGTGACGTTTGTGTCATCGAAGCACGGAAGACGTTCATGTCGTTGCATGGAGGCTTCTGGGAAATTCGATGGAGATAAAAATCAAATGCTCGGTTACGCCACAAGACAACTTACCTGTCTCACTCTGAGCATCAACTTCAGCGAAATATCCCTTGTGCAGAAAATCCACCGTTGCTCGGAATTTGCTACTGGCCATGGGAGCCAATAACTTTCCCGAATTGTTAAAACTTGACCCAGCATACTACCCGATAGCGCAACCATTCATCGTAACATGCATACATGTGACGATGCATACACCCCATGCATCTAAAGCTAATTATTATACAGAGTCCGGCCTTTTATGTGGTCGGCCCATCGACATGCAGTGGTCTTCCCTAGAATTGCATCACCTCCCCACAGTTCATTCTTCTCCGTTCTATCAGTTACTTGAAACTATATACTCTCCTCCGCTCGGCCTGGGTCGGGAGCGCCTCTGAGTAGAGATCTTGAAGGAGCGCTATATAAATTATGTTTGATTGATTGACTGATTGATTGTTTATAAGAATGGCCACCAAATTCACCCGCCGTTTGATCGATTTCACAAGATGCCCGGAGTCGATTCACAGTAAAAAAAATATCGAAACAACATCCCTCTGCAGCACCGTACCATCTTTTACATACAGTTGCATAGTACATAATAAAATGTATTAGATACATGACTATGACCTTTTATGCATTCTCTTTCATATACCGTCTTTTTAAAGACCTCTCTATAAAACGACTGTCTGTGCGCATATTATGTTTCTGCCCTGAAAAGGCTCGACAACTCCCCCCCCCAATGTTCTTCCGCGACGGCTCTACGGTGGCCTGTAACGGACTACAGTCAGCCTTCTATGCACCGCAGGACAAAACTAATTAGCGTACAATTCCCCGTCAACGCCTCGCGGGACCCGATTGGATATCACGGGTGGCCGGCTACAATAATTCGCTAAAAGCTATCGTATATAGTCGGTCGGTCAGTCGGATTTGGCTCGACTGGAGCTGCCAGTCGGCAACCCTATCCATCGACACAATGAAGGAACGCGTTCCAGATCAAACTCGGGGCACGCTCCGAGCACCGACAGCAAATTAAGACGCGTACAGTGTAGCAAAGGAGCAGTCGAATAATAATCAATCAATCATATCTTTTATTGAAGAACGAAGTTAATGATTGCCATAATATCATAAATTGTTGGGATGATGTTGATACCAAACTGTATACCCAGTTAGTTAACGAAGTTTACTTAGAAACTACATAAAATGCAGAAATTTTGTTTGCACTAGGAACTTCTATAGCGCCGCAATCGCAATGTACAAGGCATCAATCGGTGTTCTCTTCTGAGTTAAATCAACTCCCTTGGACTGAACTGGGGGGTCGTTTCAACCCCCCTCCCCCAGTTGTGCTAGGGTGATTATATTGTGCATATATTTTAGCATTTTTTCACAATTAACTTTGTGGGTTACTAATAACGCTTCGGCGTGAAAATTCCGGCACAGTATCAAATGCTGTAGTCGGGAGCGCCTCTGAGTAGTAGTAGACTTCGAGAGGCGCTATAGAAATATCCGAAATAAATATTTAAAAAAGTAATGCTCTGGTTTATTTTGAGATTTGGGACCATGTAAATTGTATATTAATAAATTTGGCGATGTCATCACTTTAAGGAGTTTAAGCTTTCTAATGCATTTCTGATTTTATTAGTTTGTAAAACACGGATAAAAATTCAACTCCACATGGATATAACTCATCAAAGTCTGACCCCCAGTCTTTTTTCTACAATTCTCACACTGGGTATTACAAGCCTGTAAAATTACGCCACTGCGTTATGCAACTTCAGTCAGTGCAGTGTAACTACTCAATGTAACTCATCGTAACTTAATGTTACTCAAAATAACTTAATTTAAGCTTAATGTAAGCAAGTAAGTAAGTATTTAAGTAGCCTTTTAATAATGCAAGTCAGACGCTCACATTTTACAAAATAGACAGTTGACGTAACATGTAACTGTCGTTGGAACAGGAAATGCCTATTAGCAGCTACTATGCAGGTTCGAATCCCACTCTAGCCGCTGCGTAGGCTACTATCCGGAATAAATAAATCAATAAATAAAAATACTACGTGAGCGCTTGTGACGCTCGCTTCAAAATGGTAAACTGTTCGAAGAATGGCGAGTTCATTTGCAACCGATTATGCAAAGTCTACATATTCGAAGGATGGGGCCCGATAAGACTGCATCTGCGAAATTCCAAATTTCGGCTTGTTCGATTAATTTTCCTACTTATTTCATGATGCCGAGCGGCCTATTTCCGGCGTAAACAATATGGCGAACAGTGATAATGTGAAACGTATGAGTGGAAAATTAAGCGATCATTTTGCATTTAAGGTAAATGCTGATGGAAAAGTCGAAGATGGCAACAAAATTAACTGCCTTCATTGCAATATAGGGGACCTACAGTTCGCTTGCTTAAGCACTATATTTTTCAGTTTGACAATTTGAACTTTAGCATGTGGAATGATTGAAGTTTTTTTTGTAGAAAGAAAGTAGTAACTGACTCAGTGACTACATTTAAAAAGTTTTTCATGCTTTACGTAACAGATACCAAATTAATTGAATTTAATCGATTAATCGAAGTTAAATGTTGGAGATTAATCGAATAATTTATGTAAATCAGTATTTGCCCTAAAAAGTACACATTCGTTCCGAACAAAATTTGACGGCAACCGGATGTTCCAACAGCTAGATTCCGCTCATTAATTACGTAATTTGCACGCACGACTCCGTAAACATTCGCCATCGTGTCTGGTTCGGTCATGGCGCTATAACAATTTAACCATGGCTTCCAATCGCTTAAAAGCATCGCCATGTTTTTACAACGCATGTCGGAAATGAACTGTCGATTGGTTGGTCTCCATTTGGCGTGGATGCATATCGGAAACCACTCTCCGCAGTTCGTTCGATTGCATTTGCGGTGGCTATTAGCAACATGTCTTTGTATTGTATGGTGTCTGTGTTTTGTCAATTTATATAGCACCGCTCTCGGAACAAACTACTATGAGTCTTCGGTCATTAGAGAAAGTGATTTCAATTGCGATGAGGAGCAAATAGTGGCGGATTCAGAGAGGAGATTAAATTGTGGCAGATTCAGAGAGGAGATTAAATTGTGGCAGATTCAGAGAGGAGAGTAAATTGTGGCAGATTCAGAGAGGAGATTAAATTGTGGCAGATTCAGAGAGGAGAGTAAAATGTGGCAGATTCAGAGAGGAGATTAAATTGTGGCAGATTCAGAGAGGAGAGTAAATTGTGGCAGATTCAGAGAGGAGAGTAAATTGTGGCAGATTCAGAGAGGAGATTAAATTGTGGCAGATTCAGAGAGGAGAGTAAAATGTGGCAGATTCAGCGAGGAGAGTAAATTGTGGCAGATTCAGAGAGGAGATTAAATTGTGGCGGATTCAGAGAGGAGATTAAATTGTGGCAGATTCAGAGAGGAGATTAAATTGTGGCAGATTCAGAGAGGAGAGTAAAATGTGGCAGATTCAGAGAGGAGAGTAAATTGTGGCAGATTCAGAGAGGAGAGTAAAATGTGGCAGATTCAGAGAGGAGATTAAAATGTGGCAGATTCAGAGAGGAGAGTAAAATGTGGCAGATTCAGAGAGGAGAGTAAATTGTGACAGATTCAGAGAGGAGAGTAAATTGTGGCAGATTCAGAGAGGAGATTAAATTGTGGCAGATTCAGAGAGGAGATTAAATTGTGGCAGATTCAGAGAGGAGAGTAAATTGTGGCAGATTCAGAGAGGAGATTAAATTGTGGCAGATTCAGAGAGGAGAGTAAAATGTGGCAGATTCAGAGAGGAGATTAAATTGTGGCAGATTCAGAGAGGAGAGTAAATTGTGGCAGATTCAGAGAGGAGAGTAAATTGTGGCAGATTCAGAGAGGAGATTAAATTGTGGCAGATTCAGAGAGGAGAGTAAATTGTGGCAGATTCAGAGAGGAGATTAAATTGTGGCAGATTCAGAGAGGAGAGTAAAATGTGGCAGATTCAGAGAGGAGATTAAATTGTGGCAGATTCAGAGAGGAGAGTAAATTGTGGCAGATTCAGAGAGGAGAGTAAATTGTGGCAGATTCAGAGAGGAGATTAAATTGTGGCAGATTCAGAGAGGAGAGTAAAATGTGGCAGATTCAGAGAGGAGAGTAAATTGTGGCAGATTCAGAGAGGAGATTAAATTGTGGCGGATTCAGAGAGGAGATTAAATTGTGGCAGATTCAGAGAGGAGATTAAATTGTGGCAGATTCAGAGAGGAGAGTAAAATGTGGCAGATTCAGAGAGGAGAGTAAATTGTGGCAGATTCAGAGAGGAGAGTAAAATGTGGCAGATTCAGAGAGGAGATTAAAATGTGGCAGATTCAGAGAGGAGAGTAAAATGTGGCAGATTCAGAGAGGAGAGTAAATTGTGGCAGATTCAGAGAGGAGATTAAATTGTGGCAGATTCAGAGAGGAGATTAAATTGTGGCAGATTCAGAGAGGAGAGTAAAATGTGGCAGATTCAGAGAGGAGAGTAAATTGTGACAGATTCAGAGAGGAGAGTAAATTGTGGCAGATTCAGAGAGGAGATTAAATTGTGGCAGATTCAGAGAGGAGAGTAAATTGTGGCAGATTCAGAGAGGAGAGTAAATTGTGGCAGATTCAGAGAGGAGAGTAAATTGTGGCAGATTCAGAGAGGAGATTAAATTGTGACAGATTCAGAGAGGAGAGTAAAATGTGGCGGATTCAGGGACGAGACTCAAAGCGGATTCAGGGAGGAGATTAAAAGGTGGCGGATTCAGAGAGGAGACTAAACTGTGGCGGATTCTGGGAGGAGACTAAAAGGTAGCAGATTCAGGGAGGAGACTAAAAGGTGGCGGATTCAGGGAGGGTATACCTAAACAGTGGCGGATTCGGGAGTTCGGGATCTGAGCAACAACGCAAGTCCAACAACCAAACATCTTTACACCGTTTGACAACAAAATGTCAGATTCGCATTATGCACCAGGATTCGAAACCCGGACACAAAAGTAAAATTAACATGCTCTTGCATCTTGCCTTGTGCACTCATACATGAACCAAGTAAATAAGTGAGCAATTAATTAGTAATTAGCCTTTATATGTATCTGACGTGCGTATAAGCATATGCACGTACATAAGTAGGTGACAATGTGTGACAATGTTGACTATATCAACAGTTTATTGACAATTTCTACAAATTGCAGCTGTACAGTTCGTCTCTCTATTTCTTGTTTATGAATACTAGAGTTCCATCTTAGTTCTTCTGTCGGAATTTGTACATGTATTTTTGAATGCATAACTTATTGGGCAGAAGTCCATGAACCATGCGCTAGAAGGGAGATGCATAAGAATGTGATGACAGGAAGAGGGGCCGTTCGATCATGACGTTGCCTTGCACCGTGCGATCGACGCTTTTAAGCGAGAGATGCATTAACGCGTGTCAACGAAAGCAGATAAGATGGCGGCCGGTGAAAGTGCCAAGAGCACGGGGTCGGGTAAGATACCAATCCTCGCTTCCAGAAACCCTTCCAAGCGAATTGTACCACTCGGCAGCAAGTTTCTTATGAAGCAGTGGGGCATCGAATGCCGGACGCTGTGTTGAAAGGCGGACGTGTGAACCAGTGTGGCACTGGACCGAGTGAGTACATCAGTGATCAAGTCACGAATTGTGTACAACGTTCGTTCGGTTCCTTTGGCACTCGACGAATGATGGATTGCCTTCGCTCGCGTTTCTGTCTGCGTCTGTATGCCCAGGTGTCCTGCTGAATGTGTGTCTGGTTGTCACACTGCTTGTCTGTCTGTATTTGTTCGCTTGCGTGACGCGTCCGTGTAGTTCTTGTCCTCTTTTGTTTGTCTCTGGACGTTTAGATGTCTTTTGTCTTGCCTCCGTGTTTCATTTGTATGTCTCTCTGTCTGCCTGTTTCTCTGTCTATCTGTCTCTCTGTCTGCCTGTTTCTTCGCCCGAATTCGAGTCTTTCTAGACATCTGAATGTGTCTAGATGTCTTACTGTCTGTTTGTCTGTCTGTGTCTGTCCAACTGTGTCTGTCTGTGTCTGTCTAACTGTGTCTGTCTGTGTCTGTCCAACTGTGTCTGTCTGTGTCTGTCTAACTGTGTCTGTCTGTGTCTGTCTAACTGTGCCTGTCTGTGTCTGTCTAACTGTCGTGTTCCGTTGGATTGGTTGTATGTCTTGGTTTCTTCTCCTGTCGTTAGTCTGCGATTTGACGCTGTGAATACGACACTGGAATGCACAGTGAGATTTAGCAGCCCCTTGGATTTCCAGGCTTTATCTGGACCAACTCAACCCGTCCTCTCTTCAGCGTCTGGATATGGATTCCAACGCCAGCAACTGCTGGGAGATTAAAAAAGCTGTCCTGTGTTGCGATAATATTTGTCTGTCTTGGTGCATGGGCGTCCGCAGGAATTTTTGCAGGGGGCAACATTTTTGTAGGGGGGATTACGTTTTTGCAGAGAATAGCTATTCATGAACACAGAACACGTAACAACTTTAAAAAGTAATGGTCAAGGACTTTACCTGAATAATTAAGTGTTTTTTGCATTGAAAATCGTGTTGGGACTGTTGTAATAATCATAATAACAATATTTTGTAAAATATGTGCAAAATCAAATGCCCCTTGCACCCTTCGTACGCCCATGTCTAGCTGTCTATCTGTATATGTCTGTATGTTTACGTCCAATTGCATCAATCAGTCTATGTTGCACCCATTGTCTGGCTAAGGTCATCCTGCTTTACCTTACCTGATCAGCATTAAGAAACAGGATTTGAACCGGAGACGCTGAGGAAGCAGTGTTCGACACTCTGTCCTTCCGCCGCAGTGCGCATGACCGGATATTAAGGAGCTTTCTGAATCCAAGCGTCTTATTGGATCACGACCAGCTTCTCCAACGCTCTCTCTCCAGAAAAGCAACGACAAAACCACATCAGTTTGAGTAAGAATCGGTATTTAGCGAAAACATCTGAAACCGAATGAAGATGATGATGAGTTCTCTGCTTTCCGGTTACAGGGCATAGAACATACAGTTACACCAACCCGTCCCTTCGAATGAAGATACGCGAAGCAAAAACTGACATCCGTATGACTATAAACCAAGCACTGGCGACGCTAGAGTTTCATATTGGGAGCGAAGGGCAAGGATGGGCAGGCGATTCCAAAGGGGCACACTATTGGATATAGAGATTGTTATTTATAAGGGTGAATCAATACATATGTCTGAAAAGCCAGTTTTGTACGGTTCAAGAAAGAAAGCAAAATCCAACATTGTTTCCGCAGGGCTCAATCTTCGTTCTGCTCGCGTAGTCCCAAAAAAGCTAATTTTCGGGAACCAGCTTATTCTCCGGCACTTAGTTAAAACAATGTCGGTCGGTAGGTAGGTAAAAGGTTAAGTTTCGCTTCAGGTCAAGATCCAAAGGTCAGGCTGGCAGTCAGACGGCTATGGAGGACGATGTTTAGAAACGGAGCTGTAAGAGGAAGAGTCAGGAGAGGATTTGTCCACTGTGACAAACGCATAAACTGCTTGAACTTCGTGAAAAATTCCGCTGGCAGATTAAAATGGAAAGAAGTGACCTATACGTTTGGCGAGGGACATGGAGCCGGCGGCCAATGTTTCAATTGAGATGTATGGACTTCTGACCTGCCCTGTGTAAAACGGAGAGTACGGGTTCGAACCTCTCCTCTGAGATGAATAATAGTAGTATATGCATGGTCTTTGAACAAAAGACCATGCGACGCCTCTGAATAGTTACATCAAAGAGCGCGCTATATAAATGTCTAGTTGATTGATTGTAATCTTTCACGCACATTTCCTCTCATCGCTATCAACAGATAGATTGTTATTGCATTATTAGACAGTGGTGCTTAATAAATAAATAAATAAATAAATAAATAAATAAATAAATAATACAGCCGCAACCGAAATGAAGGAATTTTAAAACCATGTTTACGCTATGCACAGTTCTCCTAGAACCAGAATCGTACTGCAACCGGTGCAGTGACGACTGGTTTATGATGCTTTCGTTTTGCCAGAGAGAGCGAGAGAAAGCGTGCTTTCGGTCGAGTGCATTAGGCGTTCCATTAATTAGCGGGCGCTCAAAGACGCTCCACGCAGTGTTTCAGAGTTCATGCAGACAATGGCAGTAAGCAGAGGAGGGGACTTGGGGACTTACACCCGCCTAATGTGGTGCCGATCGCCTGAATAAATCAAAATATGGAACGCCGATTTATCTCCCGTAAATGAAGTAAGTCGCACATTCATTTGTTTCTTCATTTGTTCACTCATTCATTCATTCACTCATTTATCCAGTCAGTCAGCCAGACAGTCAGTCAGTCAGTCAGTCAGTCAGTCAGTCAGTCAGTCAGTCAGTCAGTCAGTCAGTCAGTCAGTCAGTCAGTCAGTCAGTAATAGCATAAAATTCGTCGGTTTGTAAGTTTACTTATTAGTTAGTACATTCATTCGTTCGTTTAGGCTATTTATTCATTCATTCATTCGTTCGTTCGTTGTTTCATTCATTCAGTCGATCAGTCAGTCAAGTCAGTCAGCCAGTTCGTCTGCAACCAGTCAATTGCAATAGCAACTTTTTAAGGTATCATTTATTCGTTCGTTCATACACTCGTTTACTCAGCCAATCAATTTAAATTACGATGTCGTTATTTCACTAATTTATTCATTCATTCAGACATTCATTCAATTTCAACAGCACCTCTTTAGTTTAGGGAACCATTAATTCACTCCTTCATTCTCTAGATGCGCCATATAATTCGTCTATTACACGACATTAGATTAGATCACAGACGACGTTTGCTGCGCTTTGGTAAACGACATTTATATAGCGCCATTGTGAGCTTCTCTAAGCGAATAAGCAGGAGCCTCCGAGGAGTAATCTTGAAGAAGAGTCACTGCGCCGGCACGTTGCGCCTCTAGCGACAGCCCATATTCCATCTTCGTAATTACGGCCTGTGGCGCCTCCTGGTGTCCGCGAGGGTCGTGTGTGCGCTTTAGCCTTGTGAGGATTATCCCTTAATCCCGACTTCAGCGCTGGGCGGCTGACAACTGGAACTGGAGCTAATCCTGCGTAGGATCCATCGAGGCGTCTCTATGAACCGAATCGTAATCTCTATTGATGAAGCCGACTCTGGCCAATCTTTCTTTTTCTTCTATTTTTGTCTTCTTCTTCCTCTTCCTCTTCTTCAACCTCTACCTCTTCCTCTTCTTCTACCTCTTCCTCTTCCTCTTCTTCTTCTTCTGCTTCTTCTTCTTCTTCTTCTTCTTCTTCTTCTTCTTCTTCTTCTTCTTCTTCTTCTTCCTCTTCTTCTTCTTCTTCTTCTTTTTCTTCTTCTTCATTGTATTCTTTTTCTTATATCCTTCTTCTTTCTTTCTTCTTCT
This sequence comes from Allolobophora icterica, assembly GCA_963556255.1. NCBI lineage: Eukaryota > Metazoa > Annelida > Clitellata > Crassiclitellata > Lumbricidae > Allolobophora > Allolobophora icterica. The sequence goes on along the minus strand of OY744612.1, from coordinate 24,815,462 downwards.
TCTTCTTCTTCTTATTATTATTATTATTATTATTATTATTATTATTATTTTTTTTTTTTTTTTTTTTTAGTCCCGAGGTAAACATAATCCCTCGGGCGTCACAAAAATTTGTCAGGAGACAAAAGAAAACTAGTTATTCTGGAATGGTGGCATCTCCTCCGGGTCGGGCTCAACTAAAGTGCCATGAAAAGCCACCGAGTTAAAACGTTGAATGGTGATTGAGAGGCGTTGCAGCAAGAAGCAGGTCTCCCTATTGTCTCCTGTTGTCAGTGTCAGATTGCGACCCAAGTCTGTTAAAAAGTCCAGGCCTATGTTGCCAATCGGACCTAAAGTCTCAAAAGCCAAGGGCTTTTATTATTATTATTTTATTATTATTATTATTATTATTATTATTATTATTATTATTATTATTATTATTATTATTATTATTATTTCTTATCTTTTTCTTTCTAGTTTTCTTGTTTTTTCTTCCTGTTTTTCTTCTTCTTCGTTGTCATCGTCATTGTTTTCTTCTTCGTGTTCTTCCACTTGTTCTTGTTCTCGTTTTGTTTCTTTTCCACTCCTCCTTCTTCTATTTCTTCTTATTCTTTTTCTTCGTTGTCGTTGTCGCTGTCTTCTTCTTATTATTCTTCCACTTCTTCTCGTTTTTTCTCCTCCTCCTATTCTTCTTCCTCTACTTCGTCTAACGACCGCATGTCTCTTGCATTTCATGATGTTCTTCTTGTTGTTCTTCATCCTGTTCTTCTTGTCTGTCTGTCTTCTTCTTCCTCTTACTTTTCCTTCACTTTCCTTTGCAACTATTCTTCTTGCTACCTTCTACTTACACTTCTTCTTTTCTTCTTTAAAAAATCTTAGCCAACCTTCACTTGCTATCTCCCTCCGTTGATGCAACGCCTCAATATTTTCTAACTCTTCTCGTCTTCTTTTGTTTCATCATAAATCTTTCTAATCTTCTCGTTTTCCGTTATGTTCCTGTTTTTTCTTTCTCCTTCTGCTCTTGCCTTTCTTCATCTTCTTCCTCCTCTTCCTTTTCATCCTCCTCTTTTTCATCCCGCATCTGTTTCTCTTCCTTCTTCTTCTTCTTCTTCTTCCTCCCTTCCTCTTCCTTTTCATCCTCCTCGTTTTTTTTCCTGCATCTGTTTCTCTCCTCCTCCTCCTCCTCCTTCTCCTCCTCCTCCTCCTCCTCTTCCTCCTCCTCCTCCTCCTCCTATTTCTTTTTTTAGTTCATCGAACATCTTTCTTCTCTTTATCCGTCAAAGCCTCCGAGTGACATCAGTCCAGCACACTCTCCGTCTTCAGAATCTTTCGAATCAACACAGCCTGCTCTCACTCCCAGGATTCCTCTCGCCTGCTCTCACTCCCATGGCTGTATATAATTCGATTTGATTGCATTAAATAATATTGGGTTACATTAGATTAAATTAGATCAGATTGGATTAGATTAGAAAAAATATTAAATTAGATTAGATCAGATTGGGTTAGAATGGTATAGACTAGATTAAATTAAATTAGATAAGACTAGATCAGATTGGATTAGATTAGAACAGATAATATTAAATTATGTTGGATCAGATTGGATTAGATTAGAACAAATAATAGAAAAATTATATTGGATCAGATTGGATAAGATTAGAACAAGTAATATGAAATGATATTGGATCAGATTGGATTAGATTAGAACAAATAATATAAAATTAGATTGGATCAGATTGGATTAGATTAGAACAAATAATATAAAATTATATGGAATCAGATTGGATTAGATTAGAACAAATAATAGAAAAATTATATTGGATCAGATTGGATAAGATTAGAACAAGTAATATGAAATGATATTGGATCAGATTGGATTAGATTAGAACAAATAATATGAAATTATATTGAATCAGGTTGGATTAGATTAGAACAAATAATATAAAATTATATTGGATCAGATTGGATTAGATTAGAACAAATAATATGAAATTATATTGGATCATATTGGATTAGATTAGAACAAATAATATGAAATTATATTGGATCAGATTGGATTAGATTAGAACAAATAATATTAAATTAGATTGGATCAGATTATATTAGATTAGAACAAATAATATAAAATTATATTGAATCAGATTGGATTAGATTAGAACAAATAATAGAAAATTAGATTGGATCAGATTGGATTAGATTAGAACAAATAATATAAAATTAGATTGGATCAGATTGGATTAGATTAGAACAAATAATATAAAATTAGATTTAATCAGATTGGATTAGATTAGAACAAATAATATGAAATTATATTGGATCAGATTGGATTAGATTAGAACAAATAATATGAAATTATATTGGATCAGATTGGATTAGATTAGAACAAATAATATAAAATTAGATTGGATCAGATTGGATTAGATTAGAACAAATAATATAAAATTATATCGAATCAGATTCGATTAGATTAGAACAAATAATAGAAAATTAGATTGGATCAGATTGGATTAGATTAGAACAAATAATATTAAATTAGATTGGATCAGATTGGATTAGATTTGAACAAATAATATAAAATTAGATTTAATCAGATTGGATTAGATTAGAACAAATAATATGAAATTATATTGGATCAGATTGGATTAGATTAGAACAAATAATATAAAATTATATTGAATCAGATTGGATTAGATTAGAACAAATAATAGAAAATTAGATTGGATCAGATTGGATTAGATTAGAACAAATAATATTAAATTAGATTGGATCAGATTTGATTAGATTAGAACAAATAATATTAAATTAGATTGGATCAGATTGGATTGGATTAGAACAAATAATATGAAATTATATTGGATCAGGTTGGATTAGATTAGAACAAATAATATAAAATTAGACTGGATCAGATTGGATTAGATTAGAACAAATAATATAAAATTATATTGGATCAGATTGGATTAGATTAGGACAAGTAATAGAAAAATTATATTGGATCAGATTGGATTAGATTAGAACAAGTAATAAGAAATTAGATTGGATCAGATTGGATTAGATTAGAACAAATAATAGAAAAATTATATTGGATCAGATTGGATTAGATTAGAACAAGTAATAAGAAATTATATTGGATCAGATTGGATAAGATTAGAACAAGTAATATGAAATGATATTGGATCAGATTGGATTAGATTAGAACAAATAATATGAAATTATATTGAATCAGGTTGGATTAGATTAGAACAAATAATAGAAAATTAGATTGGATCAGATTGGATTAGATTAGAACAAATAATATAAAATTATATTGAATCAGATTGGATTAGATTAGAACAAATAATAGAAAATTAGATTGGATCAGATTGGATTAGATTAGAACAAATAATATAAAATTATATTGAATCAGATTGGATTAGATTAGAACAAATAATAGAAAATTAGATTGGATAAGATTGGATTAGATTAGAACAAATAATATAAAATTATATTGAATCAGATTGGATTAGATTAGAACAAATAATAGAAAAATTATATTGGATCAGATTGGATAAGATTAGAACAAGTAATATGAAATTATATTGGATCAGATTGGATTAGATTAGAACAAATAATATAAAATTATATTGGATCAGATTGGATTAGATTAGAACAAGTAATAAGAAATTATATTGGATCAGATTGGATTAGATTAGAACAAATAATATAAAATTATATTGGATCAGATTGGATTAGATTAGAACAAATAATATAAAATTATATTGAATCAGATTGGAGTAGATTAGAACAAATAATAGAAAAATTATATTGGATCAGATTTGATAAGATTAGAACAAGTAATATGAAATTATATTGGATCAGATTGGATTAGATTAGAACAAATAATATAAAATTATATTGAATCAGATTGGATTAGATTAGAACAAATAATATGAAATTATATTGGATCAGATTGGATTAGATTAGAACAAATAATATGAAATTATATTGGATCAGATTGGATTAGATTAGAACAAATAATAGAAAAATTATATTGAATCAGATTGGATTAGATTAGAACAAATAATATAAAATTATATTGGATCAGATTGGATTAGATTAGAACAAATAATATAAAATTATATTGAATCAGATTGGATTAGATTAGAACAAATAATAGAAAAATTATATTGGATCAGATTGGAAAAGATTAGAACAAGTAATATGAAATTATATTGGATCAGATTGGATTAGATTAGAACAAGTAATATGAAATTATATTGGATCAGATTGGATTAGATTAGAACAAATAATATCAAATTATATTGAATCAGATTGGATTAGATTAGAACAAATAATATAAAATTATATGGAATCAGATTGGATTAGATTAGAACAAATAATAGAAAAATTATATTGGATCAGATTGGATAAGATTAGAACAAGTAATATGAAATTATATTGGATCAGATTTGATTAGATTAGAACAAATAATATTAAATTAGATTGGATCAGATTGGATTGGATTAGAACAAATAATATAAAATTATATTGGATCAGATTGGATTAGATTAGAACAAATAATTTAAAATTATATTGAATCAGGTTGGATTAGATTAGAACAAATAATATAAAATTATATTGGATCAGATTGGATTAGATTAGAACAAATAATATGAATTATATTGGATCAGATTGGATTAGATTAGAACAAATAATATGAAATTATATTGAATCAGATTGGAGTAGATTAGAACAAATAATAGAAAAATTATATTGGATCAGATTGGATTAGATTAGAACAAATAATATAAAATTATATTGGATCAGATTGGATTAGATTAGAACAAATAATTTAAAATTATATTGAATCAGATTGGATTAGATTAGAACAAATAATAGAAAAATTATATTGGATCAGATTGGATAAGATTAGAACAAGTAATATGAAATTATATTGGATCAGATTGGATTAGATTAGAACAAATAATATAAAATTATATTGGATCAGATTGGATTAGATTAGAACAAGTAATAAGAAATTATATTGGATCAGATTGGATTAGATTAGAACAAATAATATAAAATTATATTGAATCAGATTGGATTAGATTAGAACAAATAATATAAAATTATATTGAATCAGATTGGAGTAGATTAGAACAAATAATAGAAAATTAGATTGGATCAGATTGGATTAGATTAGAACAAATAATATAAAATTATATGGAATCAGATTGGATTAGATTAGAACAAATAATAGAAAAATTATATTGGATCAGATTGGATAAGATTAGAACAAATAATATGAAATTATATTGGATCAGATTGGATTAGATTAGAACAAGTAATATGAAATTATATTGGATCAGATTGGATTAGATTAGAACAAATAATATAAAATTAGATTTAATCAGATTGGATTAGATTAGAACAGATATTATTAAATTAGATTGGATCACATTGGATTAAAATGGCATAGCTTAAATTAGATTATATGAAATTAGATTAGATTAGATCAGATTGGGTTAGAATGGAATATATTAAAATAGATTACACTAGATTAGATTAGATCAGATTGGATTAGATTAGAACATGTGATATTAAATTAGATTGGATCGGTGGGTCTGTATTGGATCGATTTGGAATGAATTAGACGACGCCAGTCTTGTTTGTCGCTGAACCAGACTCTTGGGATTGGCACTGACACGGTGTTCTGCGACTCTGCGATTGGTTCCAGAGCGTCAACCGACCGCCCGACCGTCGACAACCAACGAAGAGCCCGACAGATACGAAGGACCGACCGACCGACCACCTGCCATGACGATTCAGATGGATCGTCTAATAGTTGTCCGTGATAGTCTGTTTATATGCAATAGATATCCAACCAGACCCAAGCTCAGCATTTGCATCTATGTCTGCAAGTCGTCTCTTTCTTTCTCTGTCTTTATGTCTGTCTGCGTGCTCATATGTACGTGTGTCTGTCAGTCTGCCTGCTTGTATGCCCGTCTCTAGATTTGTTTGTCTGTCTGTCCAGCTGTTTGTTAGTCTGTCTGTGTCTGATCCTCTTTTGCCTGTCTGTCTACCTGTCCTTCATTCTGCCTGTTTGTACGTCCGCATGACCATAGACCTACCTGCCTGTCTGTGCGTCTGCCCATCTGCATGTCTGTCTGTCTGTCCATTTGGAGACAGAGCATGCATGCGGTTCGCACCGTGAGCGCAGAGCCGAGACAAAGGATTGATAGACGAACGGATGAGTGCCTGTATCGACAAGAGTAGCCGGACTGGACAGCAGAGTGGACCAGACGTCGACAATGGACGAATAGACAACTCGTCGAGAGACAGCGAGACGAGACAGGGGCAGAAAACAACACAACAAGTACATAACGAATGGCAGAGGAATCTTAAGGTAGGCAACCTATGACCGGTCTGTAATGATAACGATGTAAGAAAATACGATGAAATGGGAGGATCGGATACAGTTCAACCGTCGTATGAACTTTATGAAGTAATAGTTTCTATTAAGAATGTGTGGCATAAAGTCTGAAATGGCTTAATGCAAGGTATGGTATTAAGT